>AYJT01090061.1:0-16053 GCA_001278415.1 Ocimum tenuiflorum | reverse complement strand
CGAGGTAGGCGGGCAGCAAAGACGCGCGTGTGCGCGCATCTACACAATACCATCATGGACACACTTGTTATTTCCATAACAGGATTAATCTCATTATTAACCCTTCAATCTTGATTTAATTAACCAATGTGGGACAATTAAACACATTAAATGTGTTCCTACACATTTCCTACCACCATCATTTACTACACCAAGTGACCAACTTCGAACAATTATTTCTCACTCACCAGAATTCGGATTTCAGAAAATAAATATACCACTTTCATCTACTCGGAACGTAGATCGTCACTATGATATTTAATTTCTTAGAAATTAAATATATTGGTCCTTGGAATTTTCTATACAATCTTCGGGGTCACGAATTCCAACATGTAATTTAATTATAAAATAAATTTTTTATTAGTCAATAATTAACAATAATTGAAAAAATATTTTGTAGCTTAATTTGTATATAAGAAAATCACACAATTCTATAAAACTATAATAACTATTAAATATAAAATAATGAAAAATTAGTATGTGATTTTGAAGTGTAAGACAAAAGTATAACATGGATATGGTACACTATTTATCCAATATAATCTTGACTCTTGACAAAATGGTAACTCTGGTATAAGATTTGACTGATATCTTGTTTCTGCGAATATTTTTCATCTGATTAAAAATATTACCATCCTTTTCCTTAGAGGAACAATATTACCATGTTTTGAATTAATCAACATGCAATATAGGTAATCGTAATATTACCATTACCTTGTGCATGCATCATCGTAAAATTTGGAGCAAACTAGCCCACCCTTTGAGGTATTCGTAACATAACAAGGAGATTAATCATTACTATCGGCTGGTAGCTACTGCAGGTACGATACCAAAAAATATGATTATCTTGAATAAATCAACACATAATTTAGACATAGATTTATTCAGTGGTAATAAATCAAAGTATTATTTACTATATCTTGTTGGCTAGAATTCTAACTGCAGAATTGGTATATGTTTTGAAATTTTTTATGTTTTTTAGCACTAGACTTTACAATAATAGTACAAAAACTTTATTAATTGGATGAAATCAGGAAGATCGGCAAACTTTATCATGAATCATTTTCATGCAGAGCAAACCAGATGTCAATGAGAGAGAGACCCAGAAAAAAAATTAGTTTCTTAGAAATTTCAATGATGCGTTCATAATTACCATCTTTTGCAAGCCTTCTTTCGTTTTCACGAGCGTGATTTGACCCCATCTAACTTTCTTCGATCCCCATTAACCCAAAAACAGTTTGCCCACTCACAAAGAAAGATTTTTTCTCCTTTATCGCTCGCATTTGTCCTAGAAGAAAAAAAAAATCAGGCCTTCATCCACACATTTACGCAGGTAACTTTCTTCTTTTTTCGGCTTTCTTTTAGGTGGATAAAAGAAAATGACTGTAAATCACACGTGGTGAATTGTATGATCTTTGTCTTCTGAAAGTGTGTATTTTCCCTGTCTTTATTTATATCTTTTTGTTTACTTTTATTGGGAAATTTTTGGAGTGTAGTTTTTGGCATGTTTGTAGCTGCGATTGATAGAACAGTAAAAGTATGCTTGTTTGTCGAAATTTGACTGCTTCTGCAAACTTTTTACGAGTTGCTTAATGATCTCCTTTGTGCGTGAATTATTGAAAATTACACTGGTGGTTGATTCTATCAGCGTGTTTGAAAATCAGTATTTTTTGGATGCATAAGGCATAAGCATTATGAATTTATTGATCAAATAATTATTTCAAAGACTGCCCTTCTATTTCTTCTCTTTTCATTCTTTAATTAAAAACTGCTTTGGTAGTAAATTTGATGCAAAACTTTTTATGCAGGGAAATCTCAAGGACCCTGTTTCTTAGCTATAATTACGTTAGCTTTTGAGTACTCGATAGGGTGTGAAAGAGAGAAATACTACTCTTATTGACAAAGAGTTAGTCTCAGAATGTTTCTAGAAATTTATACAACAAGAGTATGTGATCAATTATAGAGAGTACACTGTCTTGTAATCATAAATGAAAAAGGGTGTTTCCTAAATGAAGTAATCGCAGTGAGAAGGTTGAGATTTGTTCTGCTAAAGTATCATCAAAAGTAGCATAAATTGGAATAGACTTAGCACAGATATATTTTGGACAAGATGGGTTCGTTTCCGGGACACGTGCTTCCAGGAACGTTGTTTCTTTTTGTGGGAATTTGGCACATTTGGTGCTCTATAGTTAGATATGTAGCGGATCCTAAATCATTTCAGGTTCGGGTTTGGAATCCGGTGCCTGGTGTAGATGGCAGGCTTAAGTACCTGGAACTCTATGTCATTGCAATTGGAGGATCCATTGATCTGTGCATAGAGTTTCTTTATTCAACTCATCTAAAGATCTTCGTTGATGGCGTCTTGAACCCTTCCCACATTAACAACTTTGAGCACTCTGGAATGCTGATAATGTTTGTCATCTTTGGTGGGATTGCACTGATATGTGAAAAGACGAGGTGAGTTTTCCTCGTCCATGACCCTGTTGACTCTTTTTTCTTTCAAAGGAATTTGCTCAACTGTTAGCTGCAGCTTAAGCACAGATGTTTTGAATGTTTACTTATTTTCTGTGTGTTGCTTCAATAGAGATCTTGGGACATCTTATGCGGAAAATGGTTTCTTATTGCCCTTCTTCATTCTTGAAAAACCTTAAAGTGGACGCAATGCGAAGAAAAATAGATATTTGGTAATTATAGATATAAATCTGGTTGTTGGACAAGTGATGGAACTACTAAAATTAGTAATTGCTTCTTCTTTTTGCTTAGACGGACTAATAAATATGATATCTAGAAACAGATTTTGTGTGTTAATGGTGATTTTTATTTTGCAGTTTTTTGCTTCACAAAGCAACTTCGATTCTACTTGTTTTTGAAGCACAGCTGTAATATTTTGCAACAATTGACACCTTATTTTACAGTACCAAAGGTTACTCTAAGATTCAAGTTGGAAGATGGATTATTCAGATTCCATCAGAAAATGAGGAAATTATGCATTGTATTCTTAAATTTAACCAGTTGAACTGTACTAACTGTGCCACATTAAGTTAAGATCTCTCTATGTTACTAGATTTTACTTGGATACGGTAGGCTTTGTGTGACAAAAGATTGTTAGATTTTAACTGAATATGTTCGCTTTTTGTGTTTAAATGATTGATAGAATCAACAAACCATGGTTTCTCTAACCACCAAATCAGAAACTTACACCATAAGTAATATGGCATTGTATTGGGAAGACCTTTATCAAGAAACACTAGCATGCAGGAGATGATTCAGAGGTTCATCATGTCATATGATAGTTAGAATAGATAAAAATTCAGCCAGTGAGAATGACCAAATAATTAGTTCTTGTGGAAAAGTTGGTAGTATTCAAGAATTAAATAAGATTATCTGTAAATAATTTGTTGCAACTTCCCCAAACTCTAATGATGAGCTAAGGGTGAATAGTACACATACATCTCATGGTATTCAGTCTTTCTTATATTATATATATTCCTTAAAATTTTCTGAACTCAAGAAAAGTTGATATCCGGATTCCATTCCGAAGTAGACGTGGTAGCAAAGGTTCAAAAGCTAAAAATTCTATATTCATGTCTACGTCTCTCTTTTTGTGGTATCATGTTCTTCATTTGCTTTACTTGGTGTATATAGTAATGATCCAGACATGAACATGCAGCTTTATTCGATCTATGTATAGCATTAAATAACGACAAATGCATATGGTAGGATGACAACCTTCAGTATTGTAAATGCTTCTGTCCATTGTAGAACTGACTTCCAACTAGAGTAAGGCCCATTTATTTGCTCAGCACTCTAGACCTCATAAGGTTATGCTCTTCACAGCTCAAGAACAAACATAATCTATTGATCAATAATTCTCTGAATAAGTTAATGTTCCTTATCAGGTTTCTTCCGTTGGACCAAGGAGCTCTGTGCCTAATAGCTTCAGCCGCATTCACAGCGGAGTACCTCTTATTCAACTTCCACTCGACGACACACAAAGGCCTCGAGGGTTATTATCACCGTATCCTTGTGCTCCTCATAGGCATCTGCATATTATCAACTGTTGCAGGGGCCCTCATTCCAACCAGCTTTCCAGCTGATTTATGCAGTGGAATTGCTATCACACTTCAAGGCCTTTGGTTCTATCAGACCGCGTTTACTCTGTACGGTTCGATGATCCCAGACGGTTGCATGCTCAACATCGATGTAGTTTCATGTCGTTCGTTCGAACACGAAGCCCGTGGCGAGCTGCTGGCTAATTTCCAGCTGTTTGCTCAGGTTTTTGTTGTTCTTGTCTCCACTGCTGGTGCATATGTTTATGCGCAGACCCAATTCAGCAACTGATCATGTCTCAGGGGTTCAGATTAATGGTGGAATTTTGTGGTTGTGATCTGTTTTAGAGTGCTTAGGTTTTTAGGTATATATATGCACACACACATTTATAGTTAGCTCTTTTGTTTCTGGGGTGAGTGGTGGCTTATAATTTTCAAAATGCATTGTAGATGTGAAGATACCAAAATTTAGTTCTCTTCAAAATTGTGATATAGTTTCATATGATTTTTCTCCCTTTTTTTGACTGCTAGTACTTCATACACGTTTATTCACGCATATAAAGTATATTTGCATATTTAAATAATTTTTTGACTGAATATTGTTAATTAGAATGAAGTTTGTTTACGTGAATAATTCTAATGGATGATAGTGAAAATAAGGAAGCACAAAATACATAGGACGAAGAAACACACTCGCAAACAATGGGAAGCCACACAAAAAAGGGTGCACGAAGCGCAAAGTACCGCACCGACACAACAAAAACATAGACACAGAGAAGCACGACACACAACAAGAAGTAACACACTTACAAACAATGGAAAACTGTGACGATACACTGCCAGAGCAGAGAGTGATCGTCGGTGCAAAGAGACAAACAAAGAGCGACTCCTATAAGGCTTCAAATAGGTGAATGAAAGGGGACATGAATGATATAGATCCACATGAGAATGAGAGATTCTAAATTTATGCAGGAATCAAACTGTATACTTGAGGAGAGCTTAAAAGTTTAATATTGTAATGCCCCGATTCCTAGGGCCTGATCCAGTTCACCCGATATGTCTATATAAACCAACATAAGTATTTTTCAGCATGCTTTATCTTCATTCACACTTATCCCGAGAAATTTCTCAAAGGGTTGACCATCCTAATTCTACTAAGGCCAAGAATGTTAGTGATTATTTGCATATTTAATTTTAAGAAATTTGTATTTTTGGTCTCAATTATGTAATTTGTTCGTAACAAAATAAGTCATATATAAAATAAAATCAAGAGTAAACTTACGATGATGTACATGCCATTTCTTGAAATTAATGAAGGATTTGTCGACCGTTGATTCGGCGGAACCTTACCAAATTATTTTGGTTTTTGATTGGTTCAATTTTCAATTAAAACCAAAAAAAACATTATAACTCCAAACATTTTTGAAAGGAAAAATATTCAATTATATTACAAACTATATATTTATCTTTAAAAAACAATACAAACTATTCGAAATTCCAAATAAATATACAAACTATCAGAACTAGTTCAAATGTCGGACGACTTCAATTTTTCGACACCGGAATGGTTAGTCAACACACCGGATTCTACGTCACTGTCACGTCAATTATGCCATGTAATATATTCTAATGGAATAAATTCAATTATATACAAACTATTCAGCGTGTGTAAAAAATAATACAAACTATGTCAATATTTTAAATAAATGTACAAAATATTAAAATCTGTCAAATATAGGACGACTTCAATTTTTAGGCACCAAAATGTTGAGTCAACAATCTTCATTTTCACGTTATGCAATATTAAACCGCATCTATTTTGCCACATTAGTTGAGCTCGAATAAATTTGTTTTCAAGTTAAGCTTTATAAAAACGTTTGTCTTCGACTTATATAGTGTATTTGAAACTATGTAATAATGAAAATATTTTGGTTCATTATATTTGAGATTGCTTATACTTTGAATCTATAAAGAAATAATCTTTGTCCAGATTCAAAATTGAACACATAAATAACGATTTATTTTACTTTGTATGATGAATATAAAATATTCAAGTAAAATAGATCGCTGTTTATGTATTCAATTTTGGATATTTTATAGGACGACAAACTGAAGTCGTCATATATTTGACCGATTTTAATAGTTTGTACAGTTATTTGAAATGTTGGTATAGTTTGTATTATTTTTGTCACACACTAATAAGTTTGTATTATAATTGAATTTATTCCATTAAAATAGATTACATGGCATGACTGACGTGGTAGTGACGTAGAATCCGGCATGTTGACTCAGCATTTCGGTGGCAGAAAATTGAAGTCGTCCTATATTTGAACTATTTCTAATAGTTTGTACATCTATTTGGAATTTCAATTAGTTTGTATTGTTTTTGAAAAGAAATACATAATTTGTGATATAATTAAATATTTTCCTTTTTGAAAAGAAAATAAAGTGAAAAATTGAACTCGAAGTAATTTAAAATTAAATTAATTTGATCAATTTCAATAATTACCCCAAATTATCACTTGTTTCCCCACGATTTCCCCCTCACCATGTCAATATCTTTTTGATAGTAACACTTTTTGTGCAAATTTATTATTTTAGCCTGTTGTTTAAAAGTTGACAATTAGTTGCAATAAATGTTTGCCGAATTCATTAATTTTGGTGAATGACCTGATAGGTCAAATCTCTATAACATAAAAGCAGTATCTACCATATTTTAATTCACTCGTTCTGACCAAATTTTGTTTTAATCTCGCAAAAGATTATGTTACGTAGCCTACTTGTTAAATAATTTCAGTC
Organism: Ocimum tenuiflorum; assembly: GCA_001278415.1. Classification (NCBI taxonomy): domain Eukaryota; kingdom Viridiplantae; phylum Streptophyta; class Magnoliopsida; order Lamiales; family Lamiaceae; genus Ocimum; species Ocimum tenuiflorum. The sequence goes on along the minus strand of AYJT01090061.1, from coordinate 9,166 downwards.
CCATTCACGAATTGTACATATTAGCAATTATATTGAATTAACTAGAGTGATTTTATATGTTACTTGTAATGGTGCTTGTGGACTAATGGTGTCTTTAAAAACAACACTTATTCACACACATATAAAAATATTAATTTAATATTTTAGCATATTATTTAGTATTCAATATATATTCTTTTTAGTATATTATATAGTACATGTTAATTGACCCACATATATCAAAATAAACTTGAATTTTTTAGTATATTGTTTAGCAATTTATACATGCATTTTACAAATTGGTCAAAATGAAATAACTCGAGCCAGAAAATAAATATCTGGCGGATGTCAAATGACTCAAATCTGCATAAATCCTCGTTTATTGAAATTTGATAAATAATTAATTTTAACATGTAATTAATCTACAACTGATTATTAAAATGAAATTAACCACTTTTTCAGAAGCATTAAGAAAAGCTATATGCGTGCATGAGTATTGTATATATTATATATATGATGACATTGGAGCGGTGCCTTCTATCAAAAAATATAAATTTAAGCCAAAACGATTCGAATCAAAAAGAAAACTGTTATAATCATCAATTTTCCTTCAAAATATAGATTATTTCAACGCGCGCTTCAAATTTCTTCTTCTTTCTTGTTAATCTTAAATCTTAATCCTTGCTCTCTATCTCTCGCAATGCATCGAAAGTTGAAATCGAGCGAAAATGTAAGCGCAGTGATTGTCTATGAATTACAGTTTCTTTTGCGTACTTCATCGAGGATTCTCTAATGTTAATCTGTTCTCGGCGAAGTTCCGTTGTAAAAAATTTATATTTGGATTTCTTGACGTTGAATTTAGTGTGTTAATCGAATCTATTACTGTATTTCTGATGTATTTTTGTAGTATTCATCCGTGTGATTGCATTGCGTCGTAGCGTATGATCCGAGGCTACAACTTAATCTGTGTTTTTTGTTTTATTCTTAAATTTTCAGTTAGACAGGTTCATACCAAACCGATCGGCCATGGATTTTGATTTCGCTCGCTACATGCTCACAGCCGGCGCAGCCAAAAAGGAAGACGAAGAGCCTTCTTCGCCGTCGAAGCAACTGTACCGAAAGCATCTTGCAGAAATCTTGAATGTAAACAGAACTAGAATTCTGGCTTTCAAGAACAAAGCGCCTACATCTTCAAAGGCTAATCATCGCTCCTTTTCACCTATTAGGCGTAGAAAACCGATTAGGCAGAGTCGACAAATCCATAGGGTTAGTTGTGAGTTTCACATTCGCGCTTCAAATAGTTTGTTATTGTTGATTCTTTTGAGATTGCCGATTGTTTTGTGTTTATTGTTTGATCAACAGTTACCAGACAGGATCTTGGATGCCCCTGATATCATAGATGACTTCTATCTGGATTTGTTGGATTGGGGTAGTAGTAATCTTGTTGCTATTGCATTGAGAAATTCTGTGTATTTGTGGTCGGCCTCTGATGGTTCTGCTGCTGAACTTCTCGAGGTCGACGATGAAACTGGACCTGTGACAAGTGTGAAATGGGCACCAGATGGGACGCACCTTGCTGTTGGCTTGAGCAATTCCCATGTCCAACTGTGGGACACTTCAGTTGTTCGACTGGTATACTATATTTCTGCTTTAAAACTACTAAACTGTATTCGTCATTAGTTTTCATTATTAGAATTCCATGTTGATCAAGTATTTCTTTTGTTTTAAGCAAGCATATAGGGTTGATTTAGAGATGGTTTCATTCTTCAATATTACTTTGCTGCTGCATTTCTTTGCTTATGATAAGTTAGCCTAGCCAATTTATCCGTTCTTGTTTTACATGGATTCATTCCTGCTACAAATTCACACCTTATCTCAACAGTGTATGGATCAAGTATTTTTTGTTGTTTAAGCAAGTATACAGGGTATACAATGAGCAGATCCAGAGATGATCTCATCCTTTAGTATTACTTTGCTGCTGCATTTCTTTGCTTAGAATTAGTTAGTCTGGCCAATTAATCCATCTTGTTATACATGGATTAATTGCTGCTGCAAATTCACACCTTATCTCAGAAGTTTATGGATCCAGTATTTTTGTTGTTTAAGCAAGTACATAGGGTATAGAATAAGCAGATGCAGAGATGATTTCATTTTTCAATATTACAGTTGAGGACACTTCAGGGAGGGCACCGTCTGCGGGTCAGTTCACTTGATTGGAACGACCACATCCTAACAAGTGGAGGAATGGACTCGATGATCATAAACAATGATGTAAGAATACGATCCCACATTGTGAGCACATACAGGGGGCACAGTCAGGAGGTATGTGGCCTGAAGTGGAGTTCCTCAGGCAGGCAGTTAGCAAGCGGAGGCAACGACAACCTAGTAAACATATGGTCCGCATCCATGACCCCCTCCACCTCTTCCAATCAATGTCTTCATCGCTTTGACGACCACTCCGCTGCAGTCAAAGCCCTCTCATGGTGCCCATTCCAGAGCAACCTCCTTGCTTCCGGTGGAGGCATCGGAGATCAGCGCATAAGATTTTGGAACACCAACACCGGTGCGTGTTTGAACTCAGTGGACACTGGCTCACAGGTGTGTTCTCTGCTGTGGAGCGCACATGAAAGGGAGCTTTTAAGTGCTCATGGTTTCAGTGAGAATCAGCTCACTCTTTGGAAGTACCCTTCGATGGTTAAGATAGCTGAGCTTGAAGGGCACACCTCTAGAGTGCTTAGTATGGCAAAGGTATATGATCTACAGATCTAGATATTTGCATTGTTCATTTGTTGTGGATAACCGAGTTTGGTGTTTGTTGCAGAGCCCTGATGGATATAACGTGGCCTCGGTGGCTGGCGACGAGACGTTGAGAATATGGAGTGCAGTTTTGGGGAATCCTATGGTGAGGAAACCTGCAAGTGAGAGGAAGAGAGAGCCTTTTCCTAATATACCTCGTATCAGATGATGATGGGTTGGTTTAGTTATTTTTTGTTGGCATTGGCAATGGTCTCTTGATTTGCTAGTTCTAGATCAACTCTGGAAGAAATTTTAGTTCCACACAGCTATGAAGAGATTGAATCAACTTGTTCGACTTCTATACATGTACTATAATAAAAGAGTCATTTTTTGTTTAATTTTATGTTTACCTACCTTTATTATGCATTTTATATCATTAAAATATAGATAATTATATTTATAGTGGACTAAAATCTCAAGGTCGAATTCTCTAATTAACAACGAAAGATAACTCAAAATTGGGCCTCGAATGTAGGTTTGGGCCATGTGGTGAATAATGATAGGAATCCACTAATGTATTTAAATAGAATAATCATCAAAATTAAATCTTTACTATCTTCCCTCTAAAAATATCACATCATCAATACCTTTTTTTTCTTCTATTTTATTTATATAATAACATATATTTATACAATAGATAACAAAAATAGTCAATAAAATTACTACGTGTCATTGTCCTCTAAAAATATTATATTTTCATCAATTTTTTTATTTTAAATTTATTTTTATTCTAATTTCTTAGAAACAAATATAAACATATATATATTTTTTTAATTTAAGTTGAGTTAATTTTTACTGAAATTATGTTTACGTTACTTTACTCATTATATTTATGTATAATTGTGTTGATAATATTGATGGACACAAATTAAATATATTTTTCAATGATAACTTAAAAATATAATTTTATTTATTATATCTTAAAATGAATAATCATGTTCAATTGTGTGACAGGCTGGCATAAAATAGTATGAGATGATGTGGGAGTATTTTTTGTATAGTGGTGCTTGTAATCATAAACCAAAAAAAATACACAATTTTAACAGTCACAAGTTTAAATTCACCAACTTTATTAAACATGTTCCTATGACAACCTACAACACCAATTTTAACATGATCCCTTGTCTACCACCTTGGGGGTACAGTGGTAAGCACCTTTCCCATGACCTAAAAGGTTACAGATTTGAGTCTTTGTGGGAATATCCACGTGAGTTTATTTAATATTATACTTTAGTTAAATTTTTTTTTAACGTGATCCCACCACTCCACCCACCCACTCACACACATATATAATTTCTTTAAAAATAATTATAAAAATATTGTGCATCGTTAAGTTTTAATTCCATAGCTATTGGTGTCATGGGTGATAAGAAGATACACCACTAAAGAATGACTAATTACATGTGATAATAATAATTAATTTATAATTAAACAATGTTTAATGTAATATATAATAATGGGTTGTCATTGAGGCCTGAGTCGTAAAAAGATGCAATTCAAAATAAAATAGAGCATGCTTCATTAAACAATGACTAATTACAGACGAGAATAATGATTAATTTACAAGGATATAATGTCTAATTTAATTATCACTTTTCATTAATTCATACTTGCGTCTTTTTTCTTGTAATCATTAACTGAATTTCTCTACCATAGCTGATATTATAAAACTAACAATTTCACTCAAGTTGAGCAACATTAATTTTTTTTTTTCCATTTTCTCAGTTGTTGTTGACGAACGGAGTTTGGGGTTTATCGAAATGCGAATTATGGAAGTATTATAGTTGATACAACTACAGTTTTCAGCGGCAGAACAAAAAGATGGAGACCAGAAGATATAGAAAATGATAAATATCCTATAACCAACCTTGCATGAAAATAGGAAGTGGTGCGTCTCTTTAGTTGGAAAAAATCTTTATATAAATTATCCTTTTTCAATCACAACTATAAATGACTTAACTAACCCTGAGGGCATAAAATTTCAGTTTATTAATGCCACGTGTCATTATGTTATTCGTTGGATATTTTTAATCTATGATCCAAATTAATTCTTAGTTCTTTCATGCTGATTAGTTCTCATTTAATGATCAATATATAATATTTATTTATAATATTAAATTTTTATTTAATATAATTTTTGTAAATTCATAATCTAATAAAATTATGAAAAATTACAAAACAAATCAACAAAACCTACATAAGTAAACGATAGAAATTGAATTTTTACAAAAGAGTAAATTAAATAGTCCAACATTGCATCTTAAAGTAAACAACATAATTAAAATGAAAAATTTAATTGAAAAACAAAAAAAGAAATAATAATAAAAAATAAGAATTTTAATTACGACGATAAAATAATAAAAGAAACAAGAAAAAAAGAATAAAATATGGTGGCCAACAATTACCATGTGAATGACCCACCAGCTGCCTTTAAATCCAACTTGTTGGGGCTGAACCCAACTTTAAAAAATCTTGCCACATAAGTATTAAATAAAAAATGACAATAGTTTCATGTCATAGTTTTAAAGTTAGAAAAAGTGTACCATTATTACCACCCTAATTAGCTAACCACATTGGATGAGGTGTGTGGGAGATTAACGTACTAATAATGCAGATATTGTCAGATGTACATGACCGGTTAACACTGACTCGCCATCCTCTTTCCAGGAGTAATTCAAGTAACTACTCTTTTTTGAATCGTTGAACTTACATTAATTTGCTATGCCACTTGACTAGTTAATTTTGGGAATAGCTTGAATCACAGCCCAAAATTTTTTTACTTCTTTAATGCTTTAAAATATTTGATTTTTTTTATAAAAATGATACTATTTGTGTATGTCTTACAAGTCGCGCCTATAGAATCGTAATGATATGAATCATATTATATGTGAAATATTTTGCCTAAGCACATTATATTATATACATTTGCTTAAGCATGTTGTACATTTGCTTAAGCATGTTGTATTATGTTTTATTTAAACATGTTAAGTATGTGAGATGTATGTTATTATATTGGATAATTTTAATTGATGAGATCCAATAACAAATTGTAAATAGCCCATTCTTGAGCCCAAGTCTCACACAAGCCCAAAGAAGAAAATAACCTCTAGTATAAGGGTTATTTTATTTATAGCTTCATTTTTCACACATTGTAGCCCCATATTTCAAATTAATTGATAAATATATTATTTTACCCTTTTACTTAAATTTTATAATTTATGCTCAAGGCTTCCTCCAATGGCAGGAACGCATTCAAACACAACAATGGCAAATGATCAAAACCATTGGCCCGACGCCATCAACATGCCGACCAAAAATTCCCACCAACAACCTGCCCCAGTACTATTCTGTGGACCGGGCATAATTAAAGTTAACGTTATCATAGCAAGCATTGTTCGAGGTCGTTTTCCGACCATTTCTATTGGGTGTTTCTTTTAGTAATTATATATTTACATGCTGGTTATTGTAATTATGCATACGCATTCAAGTTTCTATTTTAATGTCTAATTTCTTGATTTCTTATTTTAGTTGTTGTGCTTACAAATGATTGAAACAATGGGCTCCCCATTCCTTGCTTTGTACACGTGTTCTTTGCAAGCATGAATCATAGAGTTTTGGATAGTTAATTGGTTAAGCATTTTTTTTCTTAGGTTATTGTGCTGATTATCTTAATTAAACTATTGCAAGGTTCTAATTATTTATTTCTGTAATGTTGCTGCTTATATATCTGTATTTCAATTAAGCTGATGATTAATCTTGTAGGCAAGTGTAATTAGCTTTTTCCCAGATTTTTGTAATTTTATGTAATCTTTGCTCTTAAATCATCCTTTCTTTTAATCAAGCATGTTAGTTAATGGGTTTATGAATGAACAAGTTAGATGCACATTTTTTTAATAAAGCAAGACTTTATATTTATAGGAATTTTGCTCCGCGGAGTTTATATATATTTTTTCTTTCTACATCATGGTGATTGATTGTTATGTACACTGTATGTCTTAGAGTATGGCTTTTGGTCTCTGCTCATGCATTTTGCCCACGTGTTTGTTTTTGTGTTATTTCTTTAAAGTTAATCAGGTTGTTATCTTAGTTGTTGGAGCAGAGCAACATATTTACTGATAGAATCAGCATGTATTAGTTCATTGTTTTTGGCCGTTTATGCATGTTTATGTCTTAACCTTTTTAAATTAATAGTTAGTCTAATTCTTTCTTGACACTTTGCATATATTGGACCAAATAATTCAATTAGTGGGATAATTAAGTTTAGATGTTCACGCCTATTTCGCTAGTGCACGACGTGTTTCTTTTAATAAATCTGCATCATGACCACCATGATAAATAGATTATTAATTGAATATATATTTATTAATTATAATAAAGCGATAAAGTGAGCAATTTTTATAATTTTTTAGGCGGGAACAATTACTATTAATAAAAGAAAAAACCACCGACGCATCCCACTCTATTTCTAATTTAAAAACCTGCATCATCTTCCTCGTTGACAAATTCACCATGCACCGAGCAATTTCATAGCCAAAGCAAACCAAGAACGGCCGTAACGAATGCGGCGGCCGAATCTGATAGCGGAACAGAGCCCAGAGACGCAAAGGAGACGTAGCCAGACAAGACAACCAAACGATGAGCGACAAAAGAGAGAGTGTAAAAGCGGAGCATGGCGGCGTAAGCTGAGAAGTAGACGACGGAGCAAGATATGCAATCACTGGTTCTCTCCACTTCTTCCTACCAACTCCGTTGACAAAACAAGAGAACACGTGCCAACCGTCGCACGGCCAAAGCCGCTAACGAACGGAGCGCGGTGTACAGGCATACGTTGGTGGAAAGCGCGGTGACAGCTCAGTGAGTGACATCAGGAGGGTCAATAAAAACAGCATATTCTTCCGGCCTAACTTTGAGTCAGCCAATGCGGAGCACCTCTATCATTGTAACACAGGTTGAACGGATAAACAAAAAAGGGATTTTTTCGAAAATATTTTCTTTTTTGTTGCTCGAGAATCTTTAGTTATTCGGAGAAATTGAGTCTTGGGGAATATACAGATGGTGAAATTGAATTAGAGAAAGATCCACTGTTCGGAACTCGATCGTTTAATAAATGAACTGAGTTCGAGCCTCGGACTGAGCTTGATAATTTTCACAAACCGAGCTCGAGCTTCAGGTGTTCGGTTTGTTAGCCTCGCGAACAGTTCGAGCTCGGTTCGAAATTTGACCTTGAGCTCTATGTCGAGCTCGAGCTCGAGAACTTTTGTCCCACATCGATGAAAAACAAAAAATATGTAGTCATGAATCTCTATAAATGTTGGTGAATTGTTAATATTTATGTTGTCAATCTCGAACACAAGCTCGAGCTCGATCTCGAGCCAAACGAGCTCACGAGCTCGAGTTCTAACTCGAATAATTATTTACGAGTCGAGCTCGAGCTTTCGAGCTCGAAAAAAAATTAAACGAGTTCGAACCGAGCTCGAACTCGGTTGAATTGTAACGAGCTGAGCTCGAACACCCAACTACTTGGTTTGGTTCGGTTTGATTATACCCATAAATATACATAATTTAAAACGTCATTACACCGTGCAACGCACGGGTTGAGTAGTAGTATGGTTAAAATCCAAGTTTTCCCTTTGAAAATCTAACTGCTATGCTAAGGGATTTACAAAACTTAAATAATTTATTGCTTTATACACACACATATATATATATATATATATATGCATGATGTCGTATGTAATTTCTTATGGTTTTAATATTCATAAAACATAGCTTTGTTCATGTATCTGAATTGTTTAGGTGATAAATGTTTGAGCTTATAATCTATAGGCCTACATGTATTTTTTTTTTCTTATTTGTGCACTTGATCATGCATCTTGGTTTCTGTTGTTGATTTCATGTATAATTAAGAAATGTATTTAGGCGACGCGCAAAACATATTCAAATAATATGAATTGTCTTCATGTCAAAAGTTAAAAGTCCAGTTGAAGTAAAGTTGAAGTATTATCGTGATCTCTCATTTATCTTTATTATATGTTTTATTTTAATTATTCATGTCTACAACAACAGTTTAGCCTTCAGGCTCTCTACAATGACAACAATCTATAGCCACACTTAAGCCTTCGGGCAATCTATAGCGATAGTTAAACTTTCGGGCTCTCTACAACGATAATTTAGCGTTTGGGCTCTCTACAACGATAGTCAAGCATTCGAGCAGCGATAGTTTATCATGTTTTAATTATTGCATTGTGTATAATATTGATAAATGAACCCCCACTGAGTGAAGTACTCACCCCAAAATATTTAACTTTTTCAGGCAATAGCTTGGGCGATGCGTAGCTGTGCGCGATGATGATGGTCAACGGATGGTCAATAGTTAATCTTGAAGAACTAT
>AYJT01090041.1:0-11449 GCA_001278415.1 Ocimum tenuiflorum | reverse complement strand
TTTATTTTATTTAAATTAATATTTATATATTAAAAAATCATTTGTATTGCTATTATGATTTTTTTGATTTCATGGAATTTTTCTATGTAACGAAGCCGCCTCTAAAATTATTTCTGGTTCCACCACTATCTGGAGCTATCAGTTATGGATGTCCTTAACTGAATTTGTCTTTCTTCTTTTTAATTCTTCAGCTGAACTTTTCTCAGAATTGTCTTCAACTTCAGTTCTGGTTGTTATGGAACTGATCGGCTGACTTAGTTCTGCTTGTTTTTCCTTAGTCTCGAACTTCTTCAGATCCAGTCTTCAGCACGTTGAACGTCCAACTGAGTATCTATTACATCGTTCTCGATTATTTACATATTTACAATTGAATCAAACTAATCATAATGCTTTTAATCATCGAAGGTTGACATCAGCAAAACTAACATCAATCCTAACACGGATATAAAACACCAAATCACCCAACTACTATCAGTATAAAAAGAATTTCGATTGGAGGGGAGTGCTAAAGCCACCCCCAGCCTCCAAGTCGATCTGCCATGGACTAAATGAAATTTTATGAATGATTTTATAACTGTAATAATTTCACAACAGTCTCCCATTTGGCAATGTATAAAAGAAATTACAAAGACTTTTTCCAACATCGAAATAATTTTGTAAATTATTTTCTTATCAACCAAATTCACTGTTCAGAATCATATTATGTTCGTATGTTTCAATCATGTACGATAACAGAACTATAATGGCTCGAAATCAAGAAAATCTCTTTCTACGGGGTGAAAGAGTTATTTTCAAGTGTTGAGGGGCTGTTGCGCAATCATTGGAAAAGATGAGGGATCCAATAAATGCCTTTTTCTTTTCTTTGGAGACTAACTGGAAATAAATACTTCTATTTTTAGAAATCAAGGGAATGAAAATTGAATCGTAAAAGAGTTGAAAGGAAGAAATGGAGGCGGCAATGGGACTGATGCGAAGAATCCCGCCGAGGCACTCGGAATCGGCGCTATCTGCATTGTTGAGCCTTTTGCCGCACCACTCCGCGGATCTTCTCTCTCAAGTAGACCAGCCTCTTCAGGTGAAAATTTATTGCGCTTTTTGTTGGATTCGATTTCTATATATGCATACGTTTTAAATTAGTTAGAGTGAGACTTTATCGAAGATGAAATTGAAAGTCTGATATGTTTTCTGAAGTTATGCTTAACTTTCCCTGGAAATTTGGAGTGTTAGTTCTAGGTTTTTCTATTAATTTTTAGGGGATACGATTACAGCGTTAGTGGAATAAAGTAAACTTAGGACCGAGCGCAAAGATTGAGTCAAGCTTGATGCATCCTTATTGAAATAAACTCTTGGTTCACTCATAGTTGTATAGCCATCCAGATTGTGGACAGTATTCGATGTGCACGAATAATAGCTTGCGTGCTGGAGTTTGAGCTCAAAATTGAACTTGAACTCGAGCTCTCGAGCTTGAATTCGAACATATTGGCAACCTTAGTGAACCGAATACACCCAAACTTGAGCTTAGTTCGTTAAAATTATCGAGCTTGATTTGAGGCTCGAGCTAGGTTCGTTTACTAAACTATCGAGATTCCAACAATCTTTTCCATAATCGATATCCTAGTAGCTCAGGAGTAGCTTCGCTCATTTACAAGCTTACAGCCCCATCTAGACCTTATCATTCTTCTTTAACTATCCTTATTCCAGGGCACTAATTGCTTTTATCTTTGCTGTGTGATTTTCTAAGTTTCAAATATTGTTATTAACTGGGGTTTTTTTACTGATCTTACTGCTCCTCAGGTTTTATGCGATGTGGATAATGGGAAGGATTTCATATTATGCGAGTATAACAGGGATGCAGATTCTTATAGGTATGCATTATACTTTGTCTATTCATTTTTGTGAAATAACATTATTAGTGAAAAAGAATTCACTTGTATGATAGAGGTGTTCCACAAATAAGCTGGAGCTCAGAGCACAAAATAGAAACACCACTAAAGGCTGAGTTGTTGGTAATTAGCCTCTGCAAAAACGATTAAACTCCAGAAGGGTTTCTTTTTGCACTTGGTTTATTGTTGCAAGCATTTAAAAGGAAATATTTGTTTTCCTCTTTCTCGTGCTGGTTTACTGAGATGTTCATTTGGTTTTTTGGTCCTTCTCACTCTGAAGGTCACCCTGGTCAAATAAATACCATCCCCCACTAAGCGACGGGCTTCATCCATCTCTGGAATTGAGGAAACTTGAGATTGAAGCAAATGACGTCTTTGCTGTCTATTGTGACCAGTGAGGTCTTTTACTCACCTCGTACTTTCTTTAACTAAATACAGAGTTCTTTTTTTCAAAATAAAAAATGATATAAAACAACACTGTTTCCTATCCTGCTTTAATGCAGCTTCTTTTAGTTGACAATTTATTTATCTATAATTTTGTTGTTGTCGTTAGTTCTTTTTTTGTTTGTCTATTGTTTTCATTAGAAACTCAAGGAGCTTAGGTTTACAAATCATTCAATAGGTACTATGAAGGGGGCACTTCATCAGTGTATATATGGGAGCATGAACACGAAGGATTTATTGGTTGCTTCTTAATAAAAAAAGGTGGTGATTTTTATCTATCATTTAGGTCTATATACTTTCCTCCTCTAATTATGCAATTATTTTCTTGGTTGAAGATGGTTCAAGGGCTGCAGATGGTAAAAGAGGTTGTTTAGAAGAAGGGTCTTGGGAAGCTATACATGTCATTGAGGTACATCATCCGACTCACTGAAAAGAATTGAGTGAGGTATAGGAAATGGCCATTTATTTTGCCTTCGTAATTATGTCTGCTTTTTGTATGTATCTATAGGTCAGCCTTGTAGATGAAGAAAATGCACGTTATTGTTTGACTAGCTCCGTGATGCTCTCATTGACCACATATGATGAGTCTTCAGGCACCTTCAACTTGTCAGGATCAATCAGAAGACAGGTATTTTTAATACTGACTCTGAATTCCGATTTGGACTTTTTTCATCTCATTTTGGTCCTATTTTTCCATACAGATGAATATGGAGCATCCGATCGCGGATGGTCATTTGTGTAATATGGGAAGGATGATTGAAGAAATGGAGGGTAAGCTGAGGAACTCATTGGATCAGGTGATTATTTTTATCACTAAGCAGTCATCTTTTTTTAGTTTTCATGAAAGATCACATATTAAGTGAAATACTGAATTTTCAATTTCCAGGTCTACTTTGGAAAGACGAAGGAGATGGTCTGTACGTTGCGACCACCTTCTGAAATCCTTCTAACAAAACTTCCTGATTGTTGAATATGAGATGAGACATTCTTGAAAATTGAAATTGTGGTGCTTTTGTTAAGTTTCCTGGCACGAGCAGTAGTGCCGCGCATTGTTTTGTTATGTGAGCTCATCACTCATGCTTGGATTCATTTGTTTTGAAACTCTTAATGGCGTGAAAAATTGGTTCCCTTATAAACTCTAGGCTTGTTTATGTGATATGTGCACATATATGAATGATTCAATGTAAGAAAAAATTGACTCTTTTTTGAGTAGGATTCGAACCTACGACCAATAGGAAATGGAACCTACATGTCTCTCTGATTTGTTATAGATGCCTTAATTTATAGTTACGACAGAAGTAGTGAAGATACAGTTCAATTTGCTGTGCTCTCACATATAATTTGAATTTGGATCCTCTTTTGTGTATTTGACATAGCAGTGAATATTATACTGCATATGATAGTACAAAGTTATGCTATCAGTTATACAAGATATGCATGTGAAAATACATACATTTGTATTATATGTTCATTTTTGTATCATGCATAATTTTGTATTACTCTATTGCATCCTCCATTTTTCATGCTTGAGGGAAGAAATTTCATTTTTTGTCCTTTAATTTTAATTTCTCCATTATTATTACCACTGCCTATATCCGCAAGTTAAATGTGCGCAATATTTCTGTATTATTTTTTTCTATTATATCTTTTAGAATAAACTTTGATTTCATTTATTATGAATCTCTAATAGGCATTTTTTATATAGCAAAGTCAGCTCTTTGGGTTCTGGGACTACGTTTAGCTCTTTTGGGCTCTAGGAGCTTTGCTGTCTCAGCATTTTTTTTCCATTTGCCCTCAGTTACCCAATTTTAATTTCAGATGGATGAGTTGCATAATTTCTTATTTATATTTAAGAGAATCAAATTTCCTATTTGTATAACATATAAAATAAAGAGGCCGATTTTGAAGTAACCATTTTGACTATCCCATGTACAAAACTAGTCATTTTCATAATAAAATTCACAATATAGTCAAATTGTCTAAAATGTCCTTATTTTATGCATTTGTCTCTGAAAACGTAGTCATTTTATTCAAAAATAATTGATTCTCGTTATCAGCGTTTGTTTTTTACAAAATATTGACCAAATACTTGTAAGAAATGAAATTATTTTTGAGTTAGTAATGAAATGTGCAAGAAATAATTTTTAAAGAGAGGGAAATTAAATTGTGGATATTTTTGAATGCCTAATCATGTTCCTAATTGCGTTCCTAACCCACGCATCAATTCCTAATCGTGGAAATTTTAAAAAATTGTAAATTATATTAATAAAAATATAAATCTGAAAATAAAAGAATTGTTTCTAATCATGTTCCTAATCGAATTCCTAATGTATGCATTAGTTTCTAATAATCTAATCGTAAAAAATTAAAAATTATATTAATGAAAATATAAATCTGAAATTGAAATTAAATGTTCCTAATCGACTTTCTAACCGTACGAATTGATTCCTACAGTCTAAACCTAAAAAATAAAAAAAATTATATTAATAAAATATAAATTTAAAATTGAAATTAATTGTTCATAATCGTCTTCCTAACCACGCTCCTAATCGATAGAATGAATTCCTAATCGATGTAATTAAAAATATATATATAATAATATCTGTAATAAATGATATCTCCTAACCGTCACAGACCGCATTCAATAATCTCCCAACCCTACTCAAGTAAATATTTCATTCCTAATAGACGAATTTAACAACCTTCTCTCCCGACGGCCGGTGGAATCAGAAATTGCGAGTTTGACCATGGAATTTTCCGGCGGTTCATCGGCGCAAGTAATGATTTTCGACTTATTTTTTTTCACGAAAATTCATTTCGATTATTTTATTATGGTTTGAAATGGTTCCTGCCTTTTTTCTCGAAATGCATCAGTTTTTGACGCCTTTTGTTTTTTTATTCCGAATGAATATAGTCGGTTTAGGGAGTATTGTGATGAGTTTTGTGTGTATCATAATTTTTGTGGAATATTTGTTGAAAAACCGATTAGTATTGCTCCAATTCCATTTTTGTACTATTTTTCTTAAAATTGATGGTTCTATAAATATTTTCTGAATATTTTTTCTGATTTATTTGTGTTGAATATGCTTGATTATGATTTTTTTTTCTGTGTTGAATATTTTCTGAATATTTATTTGGTTCCATGAATATATTTTCTGAAAATCGATGCTTGAATATGCTTTTTGTTTAATGCAGTCTGGTTGAATTAGATTTGAGACTCGCCGAATGAAACCGAAAATAAATTTACATGTACATTTTAAAATTATATGTGTCATTATTGAGACTTTGGCTGCTGTATGTGGTTTGAGATTGTTAGAACGATTTCATCAGGGGTGTTTCGCTAGGTATTTGGGTTAGGATGATGTTAATTCTACCATCACGCAAGGTTTTTTGACCTTTTGACTTTCGAAATTCAAAGTCAAAATGAAAAATGAGCTTTGGTTTAGGGTAGGTAGTTCATAAATTCAATTTTCTGCTTCCGAATTCTCCCTTATCACGGGACTTAGTTTTGGGACATCAAACTTTAATCCGAAGGGGGATCATGATATAATGCGTAGTGATTTTTATTATAGAGTCTGTGTTGGGAAGTTGTTGCAAGCTAGTCAACTACTAGCATTTTTTGAGAAGAGAAGTATATATGTGAGTTAACAGGATGACTATTTGATGATGGTAAATATTCTTATGTTGTGGTATTTCGTATTGGGATACCCGATAGCTAGAAATTTAGATTCCTTGATTATTGCTTTAATAGATGACCTAGGTAGTTGGAACCAATTTCCGTGGGGCGCATATTCGTACGCGGCCCTTCTATATTACGTAGGACACATCACCGTTAACAAAAACAAACTCGGACCAACTCTAAACTTAAGTGGACCAGTTCGGGCGCTCTAGGTATGTCTTTTTATTTTTTATAATATTTCATTGTTGAATTTTTAATTTATGTAGTAATATAATTATTTTATGTGTAGATTTGGGCCTATGAAGCCATACCGGCTTTAGGCGTGCAGTGTGGATGAGTTATCAGTACGGATTTACCTCGGTTACTGAGATGGCGCTACAAGAAACCAAAGTCTAATGTAGATCGGATTGCTTTTTTTAATGGACAGGTAATAAAACTAAAAAAATTGTTTGTTTCCCAATTTTATTTGAAATTAATAGTGTATGTTGTTTTATCTTGCAGTTGGACTGCGCACCTGTGTTGAATCCAGATGGGATGGAGATTCAAAGCTTGTATTGGATGAGCACTCAGACGACGTGCGTCCACAGAGTAAATTATTACGCAGTTGAGAATCCATTACGGAAAGACAGAACAATTGGGTACAGATGCTCTACCCAAATCAACGCCCCAGAGGATGTGGATATCAGAATGCAAGGTTACATGAATGTGCATGTGGAACAACATGATGCGCCGGAGACATCCACAGAGGTGCGTGTTGGTCTTCTGGGAGATGTGAAGAGGAGGAAAGAATTAGAAACACATCCAGATCATTCAAATAATTCAAGTACCCACTTCGAGCACCCTGTCAATTCATCCTCTTTCGATTCCGGACAATCAGGACCATCAAGACTAGATGATCCAGTCAACGGTTCTGGGATCGGATGAAGACAATTGTTCGGGAAACTGTGCGAGAAACTGTTCGGGAAACTGTGCGAGACATGGTCCAAGAGCTTTGGAGCACCGAGCTACATCCACAGGTGAAGGACTATGTGACTAGAATATTTGGTCGTGGACAAGGCAATGGTCGACGGAGAAATATTGTTGTATCGTCCACTAGTATGCCTAGTAGATATCATTTTTCACATAGGCGAGACGAGACAAGAAACGATAGCCCTCCACATGCTAGCAGACACAGTGTAGAACACATCCCTGGAGGAGGTGGTGGTGCTGGTGGTGAGACTTCTGACCTACTCAGGCTGGTAAGACAATTATTTATCTATTAATATTATGTTTCTTCGTGTTTATTAATGAAATCACTTTGTGTTTTCTCTTATGTATCTTTATTTTCGTTATAACAACGCAAAATACGAATGGAAAAACAACAGGGCAAAATAACAAAATTTTATTAATGAAAATAGATGGATGTTAGAACCTAACAAGAAAAACTATGGTCCGATAATGACAACACGCAGACGTTGGAACCCAAAAAAACAATCTATGGTTCAATTTTAGGACGGGAAGTACAACTTCAGGTGTGTGATATTCCATGGGTTCGAGATTTCGGACCCTTCCTTGGTTTGGATCTTATATGCCCATTTTTCTATTACATGTGGTACTTGGTATAGTCCTTCCCAATTAGCCCCGAATTTTCTGGTTCGAGCTTCTGGAGTGTTTGGGAATACCTTGTGAAGTACCCAATTACCGACTTTGAGTGTTCGTAGTCGAGTGTTTCGATTGGAGAGTCGCTTGACCTGTGCCTGGTGTTTTACCATCCTTCTTAAAGCTTCTCCATGCAGTTCATCTAACACTTCGAGCTCGATTTTGATTTTTTTGAACCGATTCATTAGTTGTCTGATCATATCGTGGTAGGAATGGATGCGAGGTTCTTTCACTTGGAAATCTCCCATAGCCTAGTGAACAATGAGCTGAGAATTGCTTTTGACTTCAACATTATTTGCTTTCAATTCGGGAGCTAGTTCGAGACCTATCAATAGGGCTTTGTATTTGGCTTCGTTGTTTGGAAGCATATTCGAATGACTCTTCCGAACATTGTGCCCTGATGATTTGTTAGAGTAATATGAACTCCGCTCCCTCGACAATTGCAAGCTCCATCGACAAGAGTGTCCATACTCCTTTGCTATCGCAGCCGGCACATCGACCGTTGCCACTTTTTTCTGCTTCAATCTGGAGGTCTGTTGAGGATTTGGCTATGAAATCCGCGAGCACTTGGGATCTTATCGAGGTCCTCAGTTCATAAGTCAGGCCATGTCCTCCAAGTTCGACATCCCATTTCATCGTTCGGATAGTCAGGTCTTGTTTGGATAATATTGCCTTTATAGGGTAGGAGATTTTGACGTTTATTGGGTGAGCTTCGAAGAAATGCTTCAGCATTCAGGATACTACGAGTGAAAGAACCAATTTTTCCAGAGGCGTGTTTCTAGTTTCTGCATCGAGAAAGATCTTGTTGGCGTAGTATATTGAGTGTTGACGTCCCTCGTCTTCTCCTAGCAACATCCCCCCGATCGCGTGGTTCGACACAGATAAGTATAGCAGGAGTTCTTCGCCGAGGAACGACTTCGACATAAGGGGAGGACTTTTCATATAGTTTTTCAGGTCCTCCAATTCAGGAGTTCATTCCTCAGTCCACTCGAATCTTCTTCCTTTCTTTATGACTGCGAAGAAAGGTTAGGTTTTTTTTGAATACTTCAAAATAAACCGACTTATCGCGGCTAGTTTCCCGATAAGTTTTGTACTTTTTTCACTGATTTGGGCTGTCCGATAGAATAGAGGGCTTTTATTTATACGGGGTTCGCTTCGATGCCTCTCTTGGTCACGAGATATCTGATGAATTTTCTGAAGGTCACACCGAACATACACTTAGTTGGGTTTAATTTCATATTGAATTTATGCAATATGTCGAATGATGCTTCAAGATGTCCTAGATGATCTCTAGTTTTCAAGGATTTAACGATCATGTCATTGATATAAACTTCCATGAATTTCCCTATTGCATCTTTGAACATGCGGTTTACCAGTCTTTGGTAGGCCGACCTAACGTTCTTTAGGCTGAAAAGCATTACTCTAAAGCAATAAATACCTTTATTGGCCATAAAGGCTGTTGTGTCCTCATCTTTGGGGTTCATTCTGATCTGATTATACCCCGAGAAAGCATCCATGAGGCTAAGCATTCCGTGCCCGGTTGTGGCATTTACGATGAGATTGATGTGTGGTAGTGGGAATAAATCCTTCGGACAAGCTTTGTTTAGGTCTTTTCGATTCTTCTTTTTCACGACAACACATTTTTCCACCTACTAGGAGTACTTTGCTTCTCGGATCGATCCTATCTCCAGTAGGTTATCCACGTTGTCATCTATTACTTTGTTCTTTTCTTGAAGAACCATCTTCTCTTTTGTTGCACAGGTTTTGCTGAGGGGTCGATTTGTAGGTCATGTGTGATCATCGTCGTATCAATCCCCTTCATATCAGCGTGAGACCAAGCGAAGGTCAATTTCCATCGGGTGAGGAACTGAACTAGTTCGATCTGTCTTTCAGGTTCCAATTCGGTCCCCACAAATGTAAACCTTTCAGGGTGTTCTGGGTTGATGAATACGGCTTCGATTTTGTCGATCTGTCTAGTTTTCATTCCGGGTTCGCAATGGCCTTTCAAGTCATTTGTGTAACAACTTTGTGCTTTTTCTTGCTCCCCATTTATGGATTGGGTTCCCCACGGGGTGAGGAACTTTAAGACGTGATGATAAGTCGAGGGGGTAACCATTATCGCGTGTATCCATAGTCGTCCCATTATCACATTGTACGAGGATGTAGCATCAATTACCAGGAACGGGGTCATAAATTTGATGCCCCCTGTATAGACAGAGAGGGTTACTTCGCCTAGGGGTTCATAGCTTTTTCCTAGCACCCTCTTTACATCGTAATTCAAGATGTTGAGGGTAATTATGAGGGCATTGTGGTGCGGCTCGCTCGTTCCCTAAAGGTCCGCATCTTCAAATGTCACTGGGTCAGTGGGATCAAGAAGGTCGTCGCCCCTCGGCATCACAATCTGTCCTCTCAGGCTTTGATGCCCTTTTTTTCCCAGAGGACCTTGTGATTCCACTAATCTTTGAGCCATTCGTAATTATGTTTATCGTCATATTGGTTCGAGGCTTCGTAGGCGGTGGTGCCTGTTTCTTCTGCGGGGGATTGGCTTTTGTGGGACCCTCATTTTTTTTTACTTCTATTCCGGGGGTCTACTTTTCCACACTCTTTTCCCTTTTTCCGATAACAGATCAACCAGTAAGCCCCTATTTAATATGCTCGCAATTTTGAGTCTCAGCGCTATACATTCCTTAGTCGTGTGACCTACATCATTGTGGTATTCGCAGAACCGAGATTCATCTCTTTCAGTTCTGGAGGGTCTTCATCTTGGGTACACTTGGTTACCTAGGCCTTTCATGATTTGAATTGTTGATGTTGGTTCAATGAACAAGACATACTCCGACACCCCTCCCTGTGAATTGGTGATTTTTTGATTCCCGGGAAAAGGCAAGTTCATGGGTCAAGTCGTTGCCTCTCCTTTTCCAACCCGTTCTACTTGTCGTGGGGCAAGATTGTGTGCTCTGTTTCTTCTTGTTTCACTTCGTACAATGTTTTGTTTGGTTTCAAGGTACGCATCATCCTCATCCCATTTCAACTGCGCGTGGGCCAGCGCGAGTACGCTTTCCATCGAGGTGCATGTTGTCTTGGTTAGTTCTTTGTATAGGTTGGAATCCTTTTGCAAGCCCTTTCTAGAGGCTGATATTTGAATTTCCTCCAGGTAGAATGAGACTGATATTTTTTCCCTGTTAAATCTCCGCATGTAATCACGCAGGGACTCTTGAGGTCCTTGCACAATGGCGTAGAGGTCGTCGGGTTGTTTCTCGATGGCTTGGCTACTTGCGAAGTGGTTCAAAAATTTGAGGTGCAGGTCAGCAAAAGAGCCGATCATGCCATTTGGAAGGCGTATGAACCACTGTAAGGTCGATCATGCCAATGTTGCCCCGAATCCCTTGCACATGCAAGCATCCTTTGTTTGCATAGATACACTGAGAGTGAGCATATGTTGTTTGTAGAGCTCAATGTGCTGGTTAGGATCGGTGGTTCCATCATACTGAGCCATTTGTGGTGGAATGAATTTCTTGAAATGATGATTGCATCGAGCTCCTTTGTGAAGGAAGAGTCAGTAAAATTATCCCGAGCAATTTTTCGGGGTTTGGGAGACGAGCGAACTATCCCTCGATGTTCCTAAGGCGTTCCTCGAGTTCTTCTCGGGCACCCCCCAACGAGTGTCCATCACACGCGTTGCTTTGGGGGGTCCTCGTTCGAGTACTGGTTTGCATGCCCGGTGTTGCGAATTATAGTCGGTGGTTAGAAAGCAGAAGGTGATTGCTCGTGGGATCAACAGACTTTTCCAATGGTTGCTACCAGA
>AYJT01090024.1:0-12389 GCA_001278415.1 Ocimum tenuiflorum | reverse complement strand
CGTAAAATGGCAGTCGTACCCACGCCGTGATTCCAAAATTAGGGCACCTCACGTTGCTCTTGTCACAAGTTGATGGTGTAGATATTCGGCAGCTGCAGCTCCAAGCAGTCCAGCACCGATCTCAAGTACTCATCATCCATTTGTGCTAGCGCCTCATGCACTTTCGCCACCGTGAAATCGAATGGATCGGATTCCACTTCGCAGCACAGATCAATTCATGCCGTGTAGAAGATCCCATTGCTGAAGAAATCCGACGACAGCGACAACAGTCGTCGGCCGGTTCTTGAGAAATATTCAATCTTTTCCTTTCACATTAAATTCTGGAGGTATAAAACTCAGCAGTAGCCAACTTACTACGCTGCAGGCATGCCATCATCTTCTGGATTAAAATTGTCCTTAACCAAATTTTGGTTGTCGACTCAAATGATCATTTTTATTTGGTATTTCAACTGTCTAGAACCATAATAATTTTTGATCGATCAGTGAATACATGCTCCATGATTTTGATAAAGAAAAATGAAGAGAAAGGTGCTTACTAGGATTCAACAACTTTTTTGACTGCTTCCACGGCCAACTTGTATAAATAGGCCATGTCTTGGTGGGCTATTGGACATGTTCAGTAGTGGGTGTAGATCCTCCATTATACTTTTATGTTACATTTCGTATTATACATCAAATTTTACTATATTTTGGTTAGCTTTTTGCAGTTTTGATTTTGTTTGCTTTAGTTTGTTGTTGGTCCCAAATCAGAGTTTATAATAAATTGCAGAATTTATAGGCCCTTACAAGTACCTCAGCTGACTTGTACAAGTCAGCTGGCTCTTTGAGAACTTTGTTTACGAGTAGGATTAGGGTTTATTATAGTTATACTCCAGCTACTGGTGGTAGATGGGTTTCAAAACACTTATAAAATAAACAAAGTAAAGTACATAAAGCAAGTACATAACACAGGATATATAGAGGTTCGGATGAAAATATTTCGCGTCCTCTCTTCCTTCTCCACGAAGGAAAATTCACTATAGACAATTGTACACAGTGAGTTAACACGGGTTACAATCAACTATTTTCTCTGACGGAGAACCTCCTTCGTTCTCGGTCACAAGCACGACTGAATTTGAAGCTTTACCAGAATCCGCTTCCCAGGCTTCTCGTTCTACAGGTTGAAGGCTTGAGTTTCCTTCACGAACGTAAATCGGTTGGGTTTTGTCTTAGATATGAATTTGGGTTGTCTCGAAAATCTTAAGTTGTGAACAACTGTAGGTTCTCCGATTATTTCGAGTAAAGAATACTCAGGAAGCTTAAAAGGCTTTTAGAGAGTGAGAGAGCTTCAGATTGCAATATGGTTTTCGTTGATGTTCGGATGACTACCTCTTTCTCAGACTGATGACTCCTAGGTCATGATTTGAATAGTTCCGTTGGAAGCAACAAAACAGTAGTCACTTTCAATCGTTAGAAGATATGATCGTTGATGTCCTTTTTTGCAGGCTTTAACAGTCCTTTATTCATAGGATACTTAACTGCGGCTATTGATCGTTGGATAATAACTGATTGACTAATTAAGGTAATTTTTGAAAAGTCAGCTCTGCTAAAGGTTTGAACAATTCTAAAATTTCTCTTGTCTTTCAATCGTCGAACAACTGAGCTGGATAGCTGACTTGAACCGAAAAATTCTTACGAACTTTTTCTAATATATAATAGACCCAAGTAGCAACACTAAATTCTAGTCCTAACAGATAAGTTGATTATTGTTGTAAAGTAGTTAATTTAGTTTTACTTATTATTATTACAAGGATAATAATAGTATCGAAGAGAGATTGATGATTGACACTAGATTATATTTTCGAAGGTTGCGAGATTTGAGGAATAAAAAACCAACAATACCTAGAGTTTGGTTGATGTTAAGATTGAGGTGGACTTTCTTTTACTTAAAATCAAATGTGTTTTTCATTGTTTACAAAATGCAATCATGTGAAATATGTTTTGTTCTCGAATGATTGAGCATGCCTAGCTATTTTATGTATTCCCTATATGTCACACGTGCCGGGAAGGTGGCCGGAGAGAGACTAACACACCCTTAGATAAAAGGGAATCGACGTTATTAACGAATCTGGGTCCTGATCATGAAAAAGGGGTCAGGATTAATGTACTTGATGCCTGCTTGTTAGGAATACGCCCAACCTAGATGTGCATGTGTCTGGGAGAAGAGGCCTCCTCCCCAGTACAAAGCAAACATATAGTGATTTGTTGGAATGTAATAAATTGCATGGTTGAAATAAAAACGTTTTGGAGCATGTGGGCTGATTTAAATAAAACTCCATGTGTTACCATGTGATGAAGAAATGACATGTCAATCTTATATATTTGTGTTTTGACGATGTGTTCATTGAGTACAATTGTACTCAGCCCTGTATGTGTTTCAAAACATGCATGTTGAGTAGTAGACAAGGATCAGGGTCAAGCTTAGCTGAACTTCTGCACTTAATTATAATAGCATAATCTGGATTACATATCTTCACATATGTTTTCCGATGAGATCTTCTTTTGCGTACTTTGATACCGGTCTTCTTGTGGTTTATGGAAATTATAATATGTTTATTGTGTACTTAGAGATGGATCTCTTTTAATATGTTGTGTTACGTTTATTGCTGTTGAAAGTTGTTCTTTATGAGGTTTGAGACTCCTTTGAAATTGTTTCTTTGTCACCCCAGTCACTCCGGTCATGGTCCGGTGAACCAATTCCTCTTTTGGAGGTCGGGGTATGACAAATATTTTTTTTTTCAGTTCATGTTTGAGCCCGGAAAAAAAATTAACAAAAATCTACGGAAAACACTGAAGAATGCATATTACTACACAGGATGCATGTTATCACAAAATTCGGTGCATAATGCATGCAAGTTAAGAAGCAGATGAACCTTTATTAAGTCAAACTCTTCGCGGTGGGTCCATTCCAAAAATGCTTCAATCTCTAGCATGGACATGGACATGGACATGGACACAACTTAATCTGTCAGTAATTGACGCCACGATTTAGTAACAACTTAGTTTCAATAATATCAGTTTTTTCTTATTTTTTTTTACTATATTTAAATTACAATAAACTTTCTCATATGTCCACACGTAGACGCGAATTCTTGACCTTTAAGATCAAGGGAAAGGAGCTTATTCACCACAACCGAGATAGTGGATAATAATATATGCTTTTCGTGTTGAGTAAATATATAAGATATAATAATACCGATACGTCTAATCGAAATTATTCATTACAAAATCTAGTATAAATTTTTGCCAATTTGCTTTGGTATGTAATCCATACCGAGGAATCATGAATTGGGCAGGAAATGTTTGCATCGCATCAATAAATTTGTTTTCCATTACGTGTCTGTTTTTGTGAGATGTTCTGTTGCGTGTCTTTTGAGGAAATAATAACCTTTCATTTTCTTTGAGGGGATAATACCTTAAATTCCGAGCTCTGTACTCTTTTTTATTTTTTTAATTTTTTTTTTGGCTTGATGCAGTTCTTCCTGCACTAATTAAACTTTGATGCAGAGAGAGAGAGAGAATTTTCCACAACTAGGCTAGATTCATTGCAATTTCTAGATATATTATAGCGTGTTTATGCATCATATTTCAAACTTAATAATAACTTAAACAAATTAAAAACCTAACCTCTTTCTTTATAGATCAGATTTATTTAAAAAACTATAAATAATTAGTGTGTGTGTGTGTTCCGGGAATAAGTTCGCGTTAAAAATGCGAGGTAGCCTCTTGTGCGGCAACTCTTGAGTATTATCATTTAATTGTATCAAATTGTACTTATTTGAAAAAGTTATTACAACTTCTTTTGAGAATATAAAATTATTAAAATTTGAGCAAATTTAGATGTTCGAATACTACCTTTTGCATGTAGCAGCGTAAATTTTGGGATCATCGTAGAATTGATATGGGAAAATATGGGAGTTGCTTAATTATTTGATTATGAAATTTGTGATGTAGATGATTAAGGGGCCCATTTTGGAACCGCGATATATACAACTTCATTTATAAAACTTTCTTAATTATAAAAAAGTATGGGAATGCGTTTTTTAAGAATCAATTAAAAATTGAAGTTGGAAAAATATGGGAATTGTGTAATTATTTGATTACGAAATTTGCGACGTGGAACCATGATGTTATGAATTATATATTCACACATCATAAATAATAATACATAAAGAGCGATGACATCTTAAAAGTTCCTCTAGACATAACGGTTGCAGATTACATTGTTAAGGTCGATAGTATTGTATACACATCACAGATAATAATTTTGAATATTAAAAAAGAAAATAAAGCTCGTTGTCTTGTATTCTACTTGGGGTTGCATAATAACCGATAGCTTCGAATAGCATTCGTTCATCTTTTAACTCACTAATAGAAAATAAAAAAAAGAAAAAAGAAAAAAGAAAAGAAAGAAAGCCCAAGAAAAGAAGATGACCTCTCCAGGCATACGTTTATGTTATTAATTCAAGGCTCCTCACCTACGATTAAGGTTTGAAAAATTGGACAAACAAATCGGTTTCAGTCAAATTTATCCTCATCGTATCAAAATGATAAAGAAAACCAATAATTTCTTTTGAGACGGGGAATCTTAAAAATCTTCACTGCGTAGGAAAATTTCAATAGAAATTACCTATACTAATAATATACTGACATAATAAAGTATAGTAATTAACCAAATTACATCTTTGCCACTTTTCCTTTAAGAAATTATACATCATCAACACCATTTCCTTTTTTTTTATATTTTATTATCTACTTATACTTAGATGTATTTATTCATAAAGTAATAAAAACCACAATAAAATTACATCAAGTTATTATCCTCTAAAAATATAACAATTTCACCAATTTTATTTTTTTAAATTTATTTTTATATTACCTTCTTTGAAACAGATATAAACATAGTTGTTTTATCATTTAAGTTAAACTGGTTTGTTATATCAAATTTCATTTTTGCAAGTTTTCAGTTTATTTTACTCTTTTTAGATTTGTTAAGTTCATTTATACATATAATATCATGTGCAGTTAATAGCTCATAGACTATAATATAATTATATTGATGATACTGATGAACCAAAATTAAATGCATTTACTGGTGATAACTTAAAAATATAATTTTGTTTATCATATCTTAAAATGAGTAATCCTATTACACCACACAAACTACAGTAAAACTAGTACGATAAATAATTAAACCAAGAATTATATTTCAAAACAGTTATCTTCTTTACAAGACTTCAAGTATTATAAATCTATCTATAAGAAGTACTAAAAAAAAATATACACCAAAATTAATTGTAATATAAATATCGAATAATATGGATGGATAAGGTAAATTGAACGTGTTTATTGACCACAAATACCGTTTTCAATAAATTTGCCATGTAATATTATATAGATAGAAAATGATGATGCGTTATAGTTGTCAAACTGCATATATATTTGAAGCTTTAACTGTGTTAATAGATTTTTCTTTGCTTTCTTAAGAAATAAAATAAAAAACACGCATGTATATAGTGTTCTTACAAAAATTACAAACTCAATTAGTGAGTATGCAATTAAGATATTAATAAAATGTTGACATTAGTTAGATTATTTAGATTAATTTCCACCCACAAAACCTTAATTAGAGTCAAATTAATTATAAATCAATTCCTTAAATTTGGTTTTTGAATTTGATTGATATCGTATTTATTATTTATGAGCATATATGTAGGAGTTTCTTCTTTGGAATTTTCGTCAATCGAATCGTTTATTTTTCATTCACAAGCCTTTGTCTGATGAAGCTTTGTCCACCTTCATCGTGGCATCAAATATATCCATAATTGATGTCAAAAATATGAGCAAATTAAAGAGATGAATATGTAGCAAGGTTGTCACGGATTATTGTACTTTATATATCAATGTAATAGTTCATATTATTTCAGTGGTAAACATCTTTCCCATGATCTTAAAGGTTAAGGGTTCAAGTCTATATGGGAACATCATGGTGAAAATTGTTTAATATTGTACTTAAGTTCATTTTTTTTTTCTCTTCTATGTTATGTTGCAATAGAACTTCATGATCCTGAATGTGATTGTTCAGTTTTTTTTCTACCAACTCAGAATAAAAGAAAATTTTTAAGAATCAAAGGTATTTGAAAGAGCTCCGATTTTAATAAAAAGCATATAATGAATAGGAAAATCTAATGTTTTATACCAATAGAATTAATTATATTTTCCACTCTGAAAAATGAAACTCAATCTTTAAATTTTGCATTTATAACCTTTTATTTTTCTTTTGATTTATCATGTCATTTTTATTGCTCAAACTTTGATATATTCACATTCTGAAACAATATCTTTTCATTTAGCCCAAGTTTTGGAACTCATGTAAAGTTTCTATGTAATAGAGCCAGTCATTTGAAGCAACAAAAGAGAAAAGGAAGGATTGTTCTTTTCATTTAAGTAAATTCTTTTATTAAGCAAACATATTGTAAATTTTTTTATATCACCATTGTTACCCAAGTCAATAACATATATTAATCCTAAAATTACATGATGTATATATGATTAATCATTTGAAGCATTGCTTCACATAATACTATTTTATATCTCATATTGCACAATAGTATGATATATTGTGTTATGCTATTTGGATTTGATCCATATTAAATTCAAAATTACGTCAATTCAATTTAAAATTGGGATTACTTTTACTTTTTCTAAATTGAAAACCTAATCGACAAATTTATTTATCTTCAAAATCTAGGACTATTGTAGGTATATATAGCTACGTTTTAGGGACGAGGACAATGTAGGAATGCTTAGGGTCCTTCTTATTGTTAAGGATAGTTCTGAGGGTATCAGCCTTAACAATATGCCAAAATTTTTGAAAGAAGAAAGGAGCCATGCTGTCTGGACTGGGGGGATTTGGTTGCGTGCATTTGGCCGAGATATATAGCTAAGTTTTGGAGTAACCTAACAATAATTTTTTTCTTGCTTTCATTTTTTTAATGGTGGTGAGTTATTGATACGATAAGGAAATTGTGTTTATAAGAGAGTGTTAGGATTCGATTACCAGATGACAGCAACTAATCACAGAAGAAGATTAACTAGAAGATAACTGCAAACACAGAGTTTTAACGTGCTTCGGCAACTTCGCCTACGTCCACGAAGGGTCGACAAGGATCTTATTGAGTATCTGTGAGATACAAGTCTGTTTACAACAGATTTTTTAGCTTAATATATCAACTAATTATATCACCAAACTAATCTCAACCGCTCACCAAAAATACATCTAACGGCTGTAACAAAAATATTCGTTGCTCTGAAACTAACTTTCATAACAGCTTCAACAGCACTCAACTGAAGATATGAGATCACCTTCTTCACATTCCTCCCCTTGATCTCATAACTTAACAAGAAAGTACTTGCTCCCCTTATTTGTATGTTCCATTACAGAACTTAAAGATTTTGTTTGACTCAGCAGACTAGCAGCATCTTCAGATACCGCTGAAACTTTTCTCCAGCTAACCCCTTCGTAAACATGTCAGTTGGGTTACTATTAGTAAGAACTTTCAGAAGTTCAACATCCCCATTTTCCACAACCTCCCTCACAAAGTGATATTTTACATCGATGTGCTTCGATCTATCGTGGAAAACCGGATGTTTAACCAAGTAAATCGCGCTTTGACTACCACACATAATTTTTACAACTGGGATCTTCAAACCGAATTCACCCAAGATACCTTTCAACCATAGGCCCTCCTTGACAACTTCAGTAATAGCCAAAAATTCAGCCTCTGTTGTGGACAAAGCTACAACCGGCTGCAACGAAGACTTCCAAACAATAGCTGTACCAAACAATTTAAAAACACACCCGGTTTGAGACTTCCTCGTGTCAACATTTGATGCAAAGTCCGAGTCCACAAAACCCAACAGCAAATCAGAAACTTCAGCTCTGTTTCTCTCAAACTGCAAACCAAAGCTGGAAGTTCCTCTAAGATATCTCAGGATTCCTGTCAAAACAGCCCAGTGCTCCTTCCCTGGTTGAGCCATATACCTACTTGTCACACTTCTAGAGTAGGATAAATCAGGTCTAGTACAAATCATCAAATACATTAGACTCCCAACTAAATTTGAATAAGGCAACAAATTCATCTCATTACTTTCGGACTCTGAAATTGAACCTTGACTTGCAGATAGCCTCATATGAGGAGAAATTGGTACAGATAGAGGCTTGCTGCTCACCATATGAAATTTCTCACACTTTGAGCAAATAATCATGTTGCTCCAACCTCAACTTCCTTTCTGACCTATCTCTTATAATATCCATGCCCAGTATTTTCTTGGCCTCCCCTAGATCTTTTACATCAAAAACTTTCTTTAAATCTTTCTTGACTTGATGTATATCACTCAAATGTTTCCCAGCCAACAACATGTCATCTACATAGAGTAAAAGAAAAATTAGACTATCATCCTTTGCTTTTTTCAGATATCCACCCTTGTCAAACTTAGATCTGCAGAAACCTATACTCAACATATGCTTATCAAAACACTTGTTCCATTATCTTGGACTTTGTTTCAGCCCATAGATCGACTTCTTTAACAAGCACACCTTATCTTCTTTTCTAGCCACCACAAAACCCTCTGGTTGCTCCATGTAAATGATTTCTTCAAGATCACCATGTAAGAAAGCAGATCTTACATCTAGCTGGTGCAACTCTAAATCAAATTGGGCAACCAAACATAACATAATTCTTATAGAAGCATGCTTTACGACTGGAGAGAATATCTCATTATAATCCACTCATTCCCTTTGGTTAAACCCCTTAGCCACCAGCCTTACTTTGAATCTAACTCCACCTTGCTCAGACCCTTCTAACTTCCTTTTAAACACCCATTTGCACCCAATACGAGTCTGTCCCACAGGCCTTTCAACTAATATCCATGTCCCATTTTTATACAAGGACTCCATTTCTTCTTGCATAGCTTGCAGTCACGTATCTCTATACAGACTCCTCATGGCTTCTTTGTAGCTTTCTGGATCCTTACTTATTATATCTGCAGCAACATGCAAAGCCAGGTGCACTACTTCAGCAAAATTATACTTCTTAGAAGGCTGGACTATCCTCCTAGACCTGTCCCTAACCAGCTGATAATTGCTTAAATCCTCTGGTTCTTCAAACTGCTCTGAAGGTTCTTCATCAATTTCTGTCCTCAAGCCGTCGTTTTCCTTTTCAAACAAGAACCATTCTGTTTGTTCATTATGCTGGTCAGAATTACTTGCTTCAGTTCTAGACTGAAACTCCTTTTGCAAATAAGGCATTTTATCTTCTACAAAAGTTACATCTCTGCTAATTAAAAGCTTTCCTTTTCCAGGCTCTATCACCCACAATCTGTAGCCCTTTACACCCTTAGGATAGCCAACCATTACACACCTAATTGCTCTTGGCTAGAGTTTATCTTGTTTTTTATAAGCAAAAGCCAAGCATCCAAATGGTCTTAGATAACCATACTTTGGTTGTCTCCCACTCCACACAAATTCTGGAACTCTGAAATTCAACACAGTTGCTGGACTCTTGTTAATGAAATAGCAAGAAGTTGAGACTGCCTCAGCCCAAAAATGTTTAGGCAAAACTGAGCTTGAAAGCATACACCTCACCCTTTCAAGCAAAGTCCTGTTCATCCTTTCAATAATCCCATTCTGCTGAGGATTATTGGGCACTGAAAAATGTCTCTCAATACCATTATCCTTACAAAACTTGTTAAACTCTTCAGAGACAAACTCTCTTCGATTGTTTGTCCTAATGCACTTGATTTTGCTCCCTTTCAGATTTTCAACTTCCTTACTCCATTCCTTAAACACCTTAAATGTTTCTGCTTTGGATTTTAATATATGAACCCACAACTTTCTGGAATGGTCGTCTATAATAGACAGAAAGTACTTACCACCACCTAATGACTCCACCTTAGATGGATCCCACAAGTCCATATGAAGATATTCAAGTGTTTCAGAAGCTTTGTAGGTTCCTTTAGGATAAGGCGGCTTCTTGCCTTTGCCAAGTAGACAATCTTCACACTGCTGCAAACTTAAATCTGATTTATGAGGAATTAAGCCTTGTTTCTGGAGTTGAAGAAGTCCTTTATTGCTTATATGGCCTAGCCTCAAGTGCCAAAGGCTTACTTCCAAATTTGAAACATGGTTCATATCTCCAGAAACAACTGAACCATCCAAATAATACAAACTATGAAACCTAGTGCCCCTTGGAATGGTAGCATTATTTCTGTTGATTATGACAGAACCTCTATCAAGCAATATGGAGCACCCTTTTTCCTCCAAAACTCCTAAGGATATGAGATTTCTTTTCAAATCTGGGATATATCTCACCGCGGTCAACTCTTTTATCTCACCCAAGTGATTTTTCAACAAAACAGAACCAACACCTCTTATAATACAAGTTTGATTATTTCCTAACATAACAGTTTCACCATCTTCTAACTCAAGATCATGAAACCACGATTTACGAGGACACATATGAAAAGAGCAGTCGGAATCAAGTATCCATTTATTATCAGTTTGGATACTTACAACATTTAGGACTTCCTTCTGTGGAGGTTTACTTGCTGCTTCAACTGAGTTAGAAGCTTGAGAGGGCTGCTTCCTTTTAAGCATGTAGCAGTCCTTCTTTAAGTGCCTAGGCCTTCTGCAAAAATGACAGATCCGTTCTTCCTTACTGCTTTCATTCTTCCAATTTCCCTGACCTCCAACAAGCTGCTTATTCTCTGATTGGAACCGTCTGAACTTAGATTTGTCAAAGTTCCTTTTGATCGAAAGTCCAACTGCTTCCGAAGTCTGAGAATCTTCGCTCAACTTCTCTGCTTCTCTGGACTTTAAGACAGATAGCACTTCTTCATAAAAGACGGTTTTTTGTCTCCCATAGATCATGGCGTCCCTTACCATGTTATACGACTGAGGCAGAGCATTTAGAAGATGCACAGCTTTGTCCTCTTATCGTCTGTAAATTTGTAGGTATAAAGCCTTCTCTTCATGAATAGCCGATTGGCTAATGATTGAGTCATATATAGACTCTCGAGCTTTTTCCAGACTCCAGCAGCTTTGTCTTCCTTGGCGACCTCCCTCAGCACTTTGCCACCTAGACACAAGATCAACGCACTGTGTGCTTTCACCATCAAATTTGATTTTTTGTCCTTCAAATCTGGATTCTTAGCATCGATATCTCCTTCCTTGAGCACTTCATCCAGTCCGTTCTAAACTAGGATCGCTTTCATCTTTATTCTCTAGAGGCTAAAGTCTGATTTTCTGTTGAATTTCTTGTTATCAAACTTTGTAGAAGCCATCGCGAACACTGGTACCCTCGTTCCCAGCGTTACATATAGCTCATCAACAGAATCGCGAACCTCTTCGTCGAAGATCGCCTTTGAGAATTCCTTAAAGAATTGAGGAGTAGAAAATCGGAGATAGATCCTAATCTGTTGCGAGCTAGTTTCCCACGGACGGCGCCACTGTAAGGATTCGATTACCAGATGACAACAAGTAATCACAGAAGAAGATTAACTAGAAGATAACTGCAAACACAGAGTTTTAACATGGTTCGGCAACTTCGCCTACATCCACGAAGGGTCGATAAGGATCTTATTGAGTATTTGTGAGATACAAGTCAGTTTACAACAGATTTTTAGCTTAATATATCAACTAATTATATCACCAATATCAACTGCTCACCAAAAATACATCTAACGGCTGTAACAAAAATATTCGTTGCTCTGAAACTAACTTTCATAACAGTTTCAACAGCACTCAAGTGAAGATATGAGATCACCTTCTTCACAGAGAGGGACAGAATTAGGGTGGTAAATAATGAGAGTCAATGGTTCCAATCGCAAAATCAAGTTGATTGAAATATTTGAAGCTTGACTTCAATTTTGTCAAATTTTAAAATTTTACTTCAACATGTTTCATGAAAAATATGTAGAATATAAAAATGAATCATAGAAATTTTTCAAAAGTCGACTTGTGAAGATCTAATATATTTTTATATAGCACAAATGTTTAATTTTATTAGAGGTAATTAATCCAAACTTAGTAAAAAATTATACAATAATGTCAAACTAAATACAAACACTATTTATCTAACTTTTAATATTAACAATGCAATATTTGATATCATAGTGAAACAATTACATGTCATATACAAAACTGATGAGAGAAGATTGAGATGAGAAACACAAAATAAAATTTTTCATATAATATTTATATGAAATTACTGCTATGGTTTAATAATATAGTTGTTATATTTATTTCTTAAATTATGAATTATCAAAAAGTAATATATACACAAGCCGCG
>AYJT01090013.1:0-14109 GCA_001278415.1 Ocimum tenuiflorum | reverse complement strand
CATAAATAACCTATAATTTAAATGATTTTCTTAATTGATTAATTGAATTAAAATAATTTTCAAACAATTAAAATTTCTTTATTCCATGCATATCATTTCAAATATCCTACTATTTGAGATGTGATTTATTTTACTATAAACATCTTCACAAATTAATGTGCATTTAATGAACTATCTACTTCATTTAGTATACAATTAATGCGACTCAATTATCAAAAATTGTCTCCGGTATATATATTTTGAAATAGTTTAAATGTGATGAAATCAAACCCTAAATTGCATATTTTTTTTTAGTTTCAACCAATTCCTCAGAATTTCAATTTCTTTTTTATTCTTAATTCTTTTTGACTTTCTATCAATTTAATTAACACTCGTTTTTACATTTTTTTTCCTGAAAAAGTGATTTCATCCAAAAGACATTCAAAATTCATCTCATTTTTTCTCTCTCCTCAACTAAAAAATACAAAGAAGCAACTTCTCATAACTTTTTTTAGTACTTCATTTTCCAAAACAAGATAGATTCCTAAGACCACCTCACGTGGATCAGATGTCCATAAGCATTTGGTTTGTCAATCGCTTCTGACTTGTATCCAATTTGTCAAGGGTCAAAACCTTCAATGCTAAATTAAAGACCAAACTCGTTCATAATGACTCAAGGAACCGCCATCAAACAACAGTTCGAAACAGCAACCTTAAAATAATCAAAAGGCTACCTCCGAATAATGCCTTGAGGACTGAAGATCCTAGACCAGTTTGAGGTCCGAACAGAAAACACCCTCAAGAACCGACCTTGAGAAGAATCCTAGTCACTAATTCGAACCATCTTAAAGGCAATTCAGCCATGAAGTGTCTAAAGAAATCAATTCAAGATGTTGACCATACGAAAATCACATGCGGAAGGATCCAGATAAAGCTCAAATAAGGCACAACAAGCACCCAACGCGTAAACAAGATATTTAAGGGGATTCTTACAGATTCACCCCCCGAATTATCTCACTTTCGCCCCCTAGATTAGTAGGATTTTAGATTCTTCCACATGTATAAATGTGCAATTGAGCTATATTATCCCATATTCACTCATTCAACCACACACGCACTTTAGACACGCATATCCAGCGTTTACATATACCTCTCTCACATAGTCACGTTTTATATCCAATTCCGATTGACGTTGATCGAAAATCCATTACACTCCATTGTAAAATTATCGATTTCGTTTATCTAAACTTCACGTCTGGATCACTCCGGAGCACGTAAAA
This sequence comes from Ocimum tenuiflorum, assembly GCA_001278415.1. Lineage (NCBI taxonomy): Eukaryota > Viridiplantae > Streptophyta > Magnoliopsida > Lamiales > Lamiaceae > Ocimum > Ocimum tenuiflorum. Next base: position 12,850 of record AYJT01090013.1, on the reverse strand, counting down.
TATTCTCGGGGCAACCGCTTTCTCATTTCCATCAACGTTCATTTAGAGCTCTGATCCTGTTATCAAAATCATCCTCAACACAACTCATAAAGGGTGTCGTAAATTCAACTTATTTACAATTTTTTTTAATAAATGGACTAATTAAAGAGAATAGAATGTCTCATGTTAGACCGCCTAAATTAGGCGAATTTGAGTTTAGAATCCAAAGCGAACATGGTTTGAGTTTGGGTTTAGGATCCATGGTAGATATAAATTTGAAATAATGAAAATAAACTACTCATATCCGCTTAAATTATTAAAGTGGTCTAACACAAATTTTTGCCCTAAGTAAAATATGAAGTGGTGGTATAATTGAACTTAATGGAATTGAGTGCCTTAAACAAACGCAAACAAAATTTTTTAAATTTAGATTTATACTTAAAAATTCATTATTTTTCTTGAAAATAAATTAATTATTTAAAAAAAATATTATATTCGATTTAATTTTCTTTTATAACTAACCAAGTTAATCAGAAGCTTATTATACTTATTTTTTATTAAACATATTTTATGTTTGGCAACTAACTTAATTACAACAGGCATACCCACAAACTGAATATTACTCGAGCTCAAATCCTTCTCCTTTTTTTAACAAGTTTTGGTCAAACATGCTTATAGCTACTTGGATCTCGACTTAGTAATAGCTTGTTCGAGTTCGTTTATTGAACTCATCAATTACATGAGACAAACTTGAGTTTGATAATGTTTGACTCTTGAGCAAGCCCGTCAACTATATGTAGTACGAAATATAAATTATTATTTATATAAAATTTTTATTTTTATACTTTAGTTAGTAATTAGTACTTTGAAAATTATAAAGAAAAAATAAATTTAAGTAAATATAATACTTTTATGGTAAAAAATATATATAGATTTTAAAAGAATAATAATCAGTAAAACATAATTCTAAATGTGAAAAGTTTGTTTAGGCTCAATTATGTACGTGAGCATGAAAGTATTCGAAAATGAAACTCAAAATTCTACTCGATAATAAATGAGTCAAACTTGAGCAAGTACTGGGTGTAATTCAATACTATTATGCCCCTACTTATAGCGAATCAAGATCCGGGTAACTCATGTGATTTATTGCTTGTCTTTTCTTCCATATACGGTGGAGAATTAATTTACACAGCAGTGAATATGCTATACAAATTTCCCAGAATATTGAAACTATAAATCATGAAAATATATCCATGCAATTTCAATCAAAGAATCTGAATCCTCAAATTGATAAATAAGGCTTCCCCTCTCCCCCTTCATATATGTAGAGCTTTTATACAACAGATAATGCCGTGCAAAATGCTGCGTAATATCATCCTATCATCTCTGTGTAGTGTGTGCTGAACAAATAAAATTTATACCATAATTAGACAATCAATGTCCAATATAAACAACTAATCCACTGGCAACTCAAAACCAAATTTACAGCCTCCTTCATCGCCAGAAGCTCGATATTACCCTCTTATCGCGCAAGCCACATCGAGTTTGCAAACTAAATGCTTCTCTAAATGACAGCTAACGGCGCTTCAGATTCGGTCCAGAAATCTTCCATTCTGGCGAGCGATTTCAGCTGGCAACCAAGCGAAGCTATTGTCTTTTGACACTCTGCAAATTTCCTTTTCGCCACGGCCAACTCTTCATCCTGTTTCAAGAAGAGGGCAAGTTCAATAACAGGAGATGAACAAGTGATCATAAAATAATACGAGAAGAAGATCAAGAAAGTATCGGTCTACCAACAGACCTGATTGATTCTGAACTCCTCAATGATGGCTGATCTCTGCAGCTGAGAGTTGGATTTCATTCTTGATATTTCGGATTCCAGTGTAACACACTTGGCAACAGCTTCCCTAGAATGATTTTGTTCTTTCGCGACTTCTTTCTGTAAGGTGCTAATGCTTGAGCGCAAGGTTTTCAACTCAAGTTCCATTACTTTGGCCTTCGATTCTGATTCCTCTAGCTTTAAATTCCCATCTTCAAGCTGTAACTCAAGTTCGCGCTTTGATTTATTCGCTTTGTTTAACTTGTCTTGAACTTGTGTCAGTTTCCCTTCCGCTTCATCTAACAGCTTCTTTAAGTTATTAAGCTTTACAGTTGAAACATCGGCTTGTTTCTGTGCGTCTCTCTTGGCTTCATCAGCAAGAATCAGCTGCATTTTCAGGTCCGATAATATTATCTCAGTTTGCTTGAGTTGATTTTCCGATTCCATGAGCTTGATTTGGCATTCATCAAGAGCAATCTCCAAACTTTGTTTCTCTGATGTTATCTTCTCCAAACTTTCCTCCATTGCTTTGGCCTTAAACTCTGATTCTTCTTTCTTTAAATTCCCATCTTCAAGCTGTAACTCAAGTAAGCGCTTTGATTCATTTGCTTCGCTTAACTTATCTTGAACTTGAGTCAGTTTCCCTTCTGCTTCACCTAACAGCTTAGCTAAGTTATTAATCTTCACATTTGAAATATCGGCTTGTCTCTGCGCGTCTCTCTTAGCTTCATCAGCTAGAACCAGCTGCAGTTTCAATTCCGACAATGTTATCTCAGTTTGCTTGAGTTGATTATCCGATTCTGTGAGCTTGATTTGGTATTCATCAAGAGCAATCTCCAGACTTAGCTTCTCTGCTGTTATCTTCTTCAAATTATCCTCCAGTTCAGTTGCTCGTTTTTTCACCGCATCCAGTTCATCTCCATTGATTCTCGAACCATTTTTTCTTCCACTATGCATCTCGGGTAGGGCTGCGAGCCTCTCCATCTCGAGAAAATCGTCCATTAGATCGATCTCAACTGAAGGAGCAATGAGACTTCTTCCAAGAGTTTTTTCATGCTTTGATTGACTGTCCGTATCGTTTTCCATAAACATCATTCTGTCTCCATTTTCTGACTGACTATCAGTCGTGATCGACTGGTGATCATTAGTGTTCATTGCTTTCTTGATCAGTGCCTTTAGCCGGCGACATTCTGCTTCGAGCTTTGCAACCTTTTTTATGCTGTCAAGATGTTGTTTGCTAGCAGTCTCCGCAGCGGAAGTGCTCAAATCTTGTTCGCTGATCCTCAATCGCAGTTCTTCGTCTTTTGACAGTAGCTTGAGCTTTAGGGCCGCATTCTCTTTCTCTGCAGCTTCGAGTTTAGAGCGAACGTCGGCGAGCAAATTCACATCAGATTCGGCATTTTGAAATTGACTTTGGAGCTCGGATAGCTGTTTCTCAAGTTCAGATTTCTTCGATTCCCATTCGCTACATCTGTTGGCAATGGCTCCATGTATCTTCTCTTCTTGATCTTCTCTTGTTTGCCTAAGCTGTCTCAAACACTCCTTAAGGGCTCCATCCAGATGACCAACACGTTCCTCAAGGATTGAGTTCTTCTGAGTTAAGGCATCGTTTTGTTTCTTCAGAACTAGCACTTCCGTCTCAGCCTTTTCCCATCCTAGAGCACACAAATCAGAAAGTTAATGAAGAAAAAATCTGCAACTTAAACGAATAAAGATCGCGTGCATTTGACAAACAAGAGGCGCAAACAGAGCTACATACCTGAGACAGCTTCCTCTGCTACTTTAGCATGTTGCTTAACCAATTCTTCTTTGGCACGGATATTAAGAAGAGCTTCGGAAAGCTTCTCCGAGAGAGTGTTCACGCTATCATTAAGTATATCATCGGCTGCAGGTTTAGATGTGACTTCAGGGGATTGAATGTTATGGTTTGACAAGGTCTGCAAAAATAAACCAACGATTCAGCATTATAGATATACAAGTCATGCATTCTCATCAAGATTTTCTCATTCATAATTTCTTGAGATGGGGTGGATGCATTAGCGGTTGAGAGAAAGAAAACTAAACTTTAGTTGATTACAGACAAGTTAAAACTGCAATAGATAGCATTACAACTTCTGTGAGCAAAAATTCCATAACCATTAGGCAGCAGTATCGAACCATAAGTTGGTCAGCGATCTAAATGCTTGAGCACATTTCTAAGTTCTAAACAAAGCTCTTTGTCTAATCAAGATAAGGATTATGACAAAATTAAGTGGGACGAGACGGGGCTTCTAGAACACTAGTGCATAGTAGTAGACTTGTTGGTGGTACCCATAAGAAGATGTTTAAAGGCAAAAAGCTACAAAAGAAAAAGGGGTTCAAATAATTTTGTTAGATTGAGGTGGTGCATAGGAATTTACACATATGGCTCACAGAAATGGTGGTGGCTATAATCAGAAAAAATATCTAATAATTGGAGGCAGATACTTGTATTAGTAGCTGGAAAGAGTGCTTTTTGTAGAGTGGGAAAAGTATTAGGCTGTCAGTTGTGGTCCAACTGCATATGATATCCACACAATGTGGTCCTTCTTGATTGAAGATAAAAACCATCATGTGAGTGGAATGCCACCATTCAATCCAAAGCTTATATAGATTCCAATGTTTCCGATCGTCTAATAAACGTGCACGATTCAGACAACAAGGAGGCCCGAGCTTGTAGAGAAGCGACAAGAGAGTTCGTCTTATCAGCATATTTGATTACCCGGTTGTAAACTGATCCATCATGGATTTGAGTGATGAAGGAAAATGAAATGACCGGGATTCAAGGAGAGACACGTTTATTCAGAGACAAGAATGTTGTAAAGTTCTCTAAATCAAAGTATAGTTAGATCAAAAGTCAAGTAAAAACTACAAAAAAAACAACCCCTAAGATGCAAGTCTAAACCTTATATATACTTTTGAACTCCCAACAACCAAATTTTGAGTAGAGCAACCTGAAAGATCAATCTGCGAGCATCATAATCAAAGTATATTTAGGTCGAAGGTCAAGTAAAAACTGCCAAAAAAAAAGAGCATCATAACAACCCCTACAATGCAAGTCTAAACCTTATTGTGTGTTTCTTTTGGATTCCCAACAACCAAAGTTTTAAGTAGAATAGCCTGAAATATCAATCTTCAAGAACATAACAACAACAATATTTGATAACCTACAACAGTCAATATAGTGAAATTATAAAGAATGGAAACTCAAAAACAAAGCTATATATTAAGATATCAAACGAGGGCTAACAAACCTGGTCGTCGGAGAATCTTTCTGAGTGTGATGAGAGTGAACCCGAGCTCTCAGTTTCACCACTGGGACTTTTCTCTGAAGACTTACGCCGCCACAGCCAACTTCTCCGGTCCATCTACAGGGCAAACTCAATACAATTCCCCCTCTTATACTGACCTAAATATTAGCCACCATAAATCAAAATCCCCACCATATTTACATCAATTCCTAAACAAACTAAGGCCTCCAACCGCACCCCATCTCTTCTCTATTTACACATAATACTCCTGAGGAGACACATGTAACAATAGCTTTATCAGAAACAAAATATATAAATCAGCTCCGCAGAAAATGAATTTCCACCCAACTCTAACAAGTGAAAATATGGGGTTAAAAATTCTGGTAAGCAGTCAATCTTTGCTTAGAATGCAATCCTAAACCAACCAACCATTCCAACCTCGAATAAAAAGCTGAAAGGTCTGCAAGAACCTGAAAGAGGAACATAACAAGAATAGAATAGAGCCATTTTGGACTATAAAAATCATTCATATCCAAAACTTAAAGCACAAAACTTTGAGGCAACCACTATGATGGGCACCTTTCAATTCCCCCACCACTAGCAACTACTAGGAATTTCCAAATAAAATGAAGGGGTCAACAGTAATAGCACTTAAAATTTAGGCTCTACCCCTATAAATAATATATCCCCGAAAAGGACTGAAAAATCAGCATGACCCACATAAAATGATCCACTTTATCTTCCGAAAAACAGAAATACAGCAAAGATGAAACCTCCCAATTGAAAAGGCCCTTTCTTGATTTCTTCACATAGACAATCAAACAAAAGAGGAAAGAAAGGAATATGATACCTTTGCAAGAACAAGAAATACGCTGACAAAAAGCGTAAACAACAAGAAGGGGTTCAGAGGAATGTTCAGAATATTGATTAGCAGCAAAACAGAATATTTTTTTATTTTCAGTGTTGAGATGATTATTATATTGATGGGGGTTAATTTTCTTGAATTGAATACACCTCTTTGTCAATGGGTTTTTTGGATTGTAGCGAGAGGTGGGAAGCAGCGTGTAGAGTGAAGACAAAGACAGGGTTGAATTATTTTGGGGATAAAATAGTTTTCTTTTTTCAAACAAAGATTGCGATATTCGCGCGCCTGTTGCTGATAGCTGATAGAGGAGAAAATGAGATTTTTCAGGGAAGATGTGGGAGCCACGTAGATTATGGCATTGCCAGCACTCATGTAATAACACCATTCTTTGCTAATTAAAATGGTTTTATTCCATTTTAGCATATGGGTAAAGTATCGTTTATATCTCGTCTTACATAATGATTTTATATTATGTAACATACTGTACTAATAATTGATACGTGTGCTAATTAATAGAGATGATAACATCTTTTTTTATTAAGAGTATGATTTATCTCCATTAATTAATATATATATTAATTATCAAGATAGTGTAACATAATAGTAACATCATTATGTAACATGATAAGTTGATTGTTTTCTAAGAATAGTTATAGAGCGTAAAATTAACCAAGACAATCAATTCAGACGGATGGATTGTCTCTTGTTCCTTTAGAAAATGTGGTTTGAGGAATTATATGTGGACTAATTCGCATAAATTGGTATAGACTCTATCAATAGTCTCTTATGAATTCCTTTTCTGATGCACACCCCTTATTTCAAGTTTTAAGTTGAACTAATCCATTAACACAAATGGTTCTTAAATGATTATATCGTGTGAAAGTTTTGAAAAGTTTATTATTGAATTGAATTTTGAATTTTATTATCGAATGTGTTGATATTCACGAGCTTAAATGAAATTTCTTAATTATTGTATTTCAATATTTATTATAATCTTTTAAAAATAATTTTGTATTTCAATATTTATCATAATCTTTTAAAAATAATTTTCTTTAGTAATATAATATATTATATTTACTCAAATGAATCATAATCTTATAACTAACCAAGTTGATCTAGATAAATTTTAAATCTTCAAACCAACTTCTTGTTCACGAATCAGCTATTGCCTTTCAAATCAAGCTAATTTAGTTATTGAATTTAACACTTAATTGTGGAACGATTTTTTATCGAATTAAGGTCGATTACTTCTCAAAGAGTAAGCATTTCATTTGCAACTATAAGAGCGATAGTATGCATTACAATTATAATATTATTATAGAAGTGTTAAAGTGAATCATTGATCGAAGGTAAACGTTGCAAACACGGAGATTGATAGTCGTCGAGAATTACGGCTAAATACCCATACTTGAAAATTATTCTATTAATTGTGGGGGTTCAAATAATAATTGTTGCCACAACTATCATATGAATTTTCCGACTAAATCCTATATTAAAAAAAGAATTCGATTCATTGTAGGGGCAGCTGACCCCGATAGCCCCCACATAGTTATGCCCTTGATGATAAAGATATATTATTTTAATGTGCTATATTTGAAAATATGAAGTTAAAAATATATGAAAAAATACCAGCAAAATGCAAAAATGAAAAATATTTTTTTTTGTAAATATAGTTTTCCATTATATAATAGTATACTCGATAAGTAACAGCTTTATATGATATAACGAGTTATAACAAATTGAATTGCATTTTTGATCTCGTAGGACACGGTCTTATTTCATTTTAGTCCCAAAAATTTACTTTTAGTAGCAAAACCTGAAATATTGCAATTTTGGCCCCAAAATCAATGAAATACTATGTGAATTACATGCTAATTTGCTCAATTTATCTATTATATAGCTTATATTTTTCTTAAATATACAAAGAAATTGAAACTAAAAATACCGAAATAGTTTTTAAATTGAAATTGCAAAAATATTTTGACGGATGGAACCAAAAATACAAATATGAAATTAAAAGTAAATATTTTGAATCAAAATAAAATGAGACCGTATCCTATGGGACCGAAATTGCAATTTCCCCGCACAATGATTTGTTAACAGCAAATTCTTACAAAAGATGAGCAAGTAAGGTTCAACAGCAACTTTATAGTTTATATGCTTACCAGACTTCATAATCCAATGAATTTCTTAAATTTGTTTCTTTGAAGTAGCGAAAAAACTTGAAATGAATTTTTCAGTTATCACTTTCATTTTGGCATTACATTCAATATTAAGTAATTTCGGACACTTGTACGGAGACTACGACGACTACCTATATTTTTTGTTTCTAATTATTTCTTTCGTATCAAATATTCAAACATCACAAAGTAAAAAATCATCGCACCTCCCAGCAAAGTAAAGGAAATCAATTTTCCAAAGCTAAAATCAGTCGAACGAGATAAGTCATTTCCTCTTCCTTTCCTCATTAATTTTTTTTTTAAATTCTAAAAGTTTTTCAAAAGTTATAAAACTAAAAGAAAATTAAAAAAGAAAAGTGGCAAGCAATTTTTCAATTCCAATTAGCCCTTTTTCGTTTAAAAAGTCGTCTAGATCGATCTTTACAACATAGTTCATGCTAGATATTTTCTAGACTTTGAATTTTAGAATATTAAAACAAGAATCTCAGATTTTATCTAGCAAAATCTAGTCACTTGGTAATGTACCTAGGAGGGAATTAAAAGGGAGTTCAACTAATAATCAATTGAATATTACTAATCATTGATCGACTATCTTCCCATAAAAGAGAACTAGTTTTACATCCGTGCATTGTGCAGTCCAAATTCAACATTGTTGGTCTCAAATCAGAGATACGTAATGTGCGGAAGCGTTAGTTGATAACACAGTTGCGAGAAAGATGCTCGATTTTATCTCAGCTGACTTTGGAATAAGTCAGCTAGGTCACTTAAAGTAGTTTGTCGTTTAGACAGTTAGGGTTTGCTTCAGTTATACTCCAGCTATAGAGGCAGTTGTGTTTCAAATACTTGGCAGAAACGGTAATAAAGCTGTAACTACACACAGATCTTTATAGAGGTTCGAATTCAAATAATCCTACGTCCTCTCTTCCTTCAAAGAAGGGAATTCACTAATTTTTGTTGTACACAGTGTTATGAGCACAGTTTATAACTATGATTCTTTTTAAACGGAAAGCTTTGAGGCTATCGGTCGCAAGCATGACTGATCTTGATGCTTTACCGGAGTCCACCTCCTAGACTTCGTAGATCGACGATTGAAGGTTTCAGTTCCCTTCAGAACGTGAATCGGGTTGGGAAGATGTCCTCAAATGAAAACTGAGAACTATCTCGGAATTCTTGACAGTAGAAACAGCTTAAGAACTTCCGGATGGTCTCGAGATAGAACTCAGATGATTTGCAGAGAAGGTGAGTATCAGAGAGATTAAAGACAGCAGGTCAGCAAATCAGCAAGCCTGGAAGTTTCTCTTCGATTTTTATCTCTTCTATTCATAGGAGATGGTTTTGAATAGTGTTCGTTGTGAAACAACGGACAAATTCTTCCTTTTTGATTTCTGCAAATGGAGCCGTTACTGTACTTGAGTAGGTTTTATCATCTTCTTTTTTGCTGAAAATCTGGATAAAAATTATTATCCGCTGGATAATAACCGGGGTCCGACCACCTTTAAGGTAGAATAGTAGGTCAGCTCTGGTGAGCGTCTTGTCACTTCTGAAATTCTTCTTCAGTTGTAACTGAGTTTAAGATTGACTGATTTTAACTCCTTGAAGTGATAGACATCTGACTTTAGTGTCAGCTTCAGAATTTTCTAATTCTGATTGTTTGTAGCTGACAGCTGATCTTAACATAGCTGTTTGAGTTAGTGCGCCATGCATTCTCGGTTGAGTTTGTCATAGCTGTTAGAACATTTGTGCCTACATATGATCTCAGCTCATAAGACTAGCTGAGGAGTTTTTCAGCCGTTGGACACAGCTGAGGATATGACCGGGAACATGATCTTCAGCTGCTATGATGACTTAGATGCAGTCAGCTTTTGTCCTGAAAAACCTAAGCTATTACAAAAAATCTTATATAATTACATTCTAAGATCAGTTCTATTCTAATCAACTTCACTAATGGTGTTTGACAATCATCAAAATACATAGATATTCCTAACAAACACGATTATTTATATTAAGATATGATAAATAAAATTACATTTTTAAGTTATCATCGAAAAAGGTATTTAATTTTTGTCCATCAATATTATAACATAATTACACACAAAAATCTAATGAGTAAAGTAAAGTATATAGAATTCGAGTAAAACTTTAGCTCAATTTGAATAATAAAAATAAAAAAAAATATGTTTATATTTAGTCCAAAAATAAACTTAAAAGAAAAAATAAAATTGATGGAAATTGTAATGCCTTTGGAGAAAAATGACACATAATAATTTTATTGAACTATATTTTTTTTACTAATTGCATAAATATATGTTATAATATATATAAATAGTAAATAAAAGAAAAGAAAGAGAAAATGATATTGATGATGCGATGTTTTTTAGATGAAAATGTTGATGATGTAATACTTTTAAAAAGAAAAGTAACAAAAATATAATTTTTATGACTATTTAACTTTAATATATTAGTAGATTCCCAACAACTCCTTTGATAGAATGGGATCCCGAATTAAGCACACAATTGAGCGCGTAAATTCAAGTAAGTGGCTAAGTGCTTTCTCAATCATATCAGATGGATTTTTTTCCTCAAATTTGAGCGTACTTCTTGAATCACCAAACTAAGGAATTCCATTACATTGCGCCTCTATTGTGCATTTAACACATCAAGGAGTATTATGACGCATATGCCGTTCAAAGTGTTCCATACGACAATACAAAAGCTTGCATGGTATATACATGTATTGTTGTATGTGGCACTTTGCACTATCATATGTAACATAATGCACGACAAAGGATCTCAATTGAACGATTCTTAACCGAGATTCACATTAAGCTTAGTCTCAGAACCTTGTGGCCGGTGATAGCGACCGGTAAAAGTCATTGATTTGTAATCCTGATTTATTTCTTTAAAGCACCTCTCCAACTCGAAACGGTCTCTGCTTGTGTTGGATAGTACTTAACTCGAGCATCCTTGCTTGTGTTCCAAGTTTGATATCTTGGCGAAAGAGAGAAATAGCACAGTCTCTCTGTGATGACGACGACGACGTTGTGTTGTGATCGTAAATTCCAGACTCCAATGGCTTGATGAGATTGGCTAGTGAAATGAAGCAAATGAGTTCGCTCATAAAGTGTGGGACAATATGGGATTTATTGTGAAATGAGTTCCTATATTTTTTCCACGTAAATTGGATTCTCTAATTGTTTAGATTTAATTTCCTATATTAGAGGTCGAAAGGATGGTTCAAATCATAGTATTGTAGTTAATATATCAAACTTCATTGCTAACTCACATGGATTCTCATATATGTTGACTCATAAATGCAGTCCAATTTATAATTAAATTTGCCTAGACTTTCATTGTATGCGGAATTCATTGGTTTTAACCTCAATACCTGCCTGCCTCAGCTTCCTCACTTAGTCGAGGAATTTATTAAATTTTCATTTCCTTCTTTTAATCTTCTTTGACTGCAGAGATTTAGATGGAGATAAACGCACTAACAAGAGTTTAAGGAGTATAATCAGAGAGTAAATTGCATTTTTTATTGTTGTATGACACGGTCTCATTTCATTTTGGTCTCAAAATCAATGAATTATTATGTGAATCACATGCTTGTTTGCTCAATTTATCTTATATTTAGCTTATATTGTTCTTGATGCTACAAAAAGAAATGGAATTAGAAATACCAAAATAGTTTTTAAACTAAAATTGCAAAAATATTTCAACAGAAAATTTGTCGATGGGACTAAAAGTAAATCTTTTGGACCAAAATGAAATGAGATTGTGTCCCATGGGACCAAAAATATAATTTAGTATATAATTAATTGACAAACTATTTTCCAATTCATTAGGTTAGTCAAATTAAGTGGTGAATAGAGATAAATGAAGTTTGAAAATATACCAAGGAAAATTGTATTCTTCAAACAAAAACAAGAAATTGGAAAGTTTTGATTCCGTACATGATTTATGTCAATTGAATTATGAACCATCAGTCAGGATGCTACTGAAACCCTGAAGCAGATTAATCAATCGTAAGAAGAAACAAAGCTCGAACTCAAAACCTTGCTAGGTTGTTGCCCTTAACAATTTGTTCATTATCGATCATAATTGTAAAATGAGACAATTCCGAAGAAGTCGATTCTGAATTTCAAAACCACGCTCTGATGAATCCCCAGCTCGTCGATCTCACTAACTCCCTATCCTCCTACAAACTCAACCCCACCTTCAAAAATTGCCATAATTTGGCATCTCCAAAATTTCAAAAACCTTTCGTTCTTAAAAAATAAATAAATAAATTCAAACACCTTTCATAGTTTCATTCTCATATACACAAATATATTTCAAACTATGTCACTTTTTTCAAATATATTGCAAATTAACAGTATTCTATGATGCGAGCGAAAATTTGATAACGAAAAGTGACATGACTCACCGGGTTACACATCATCATTAAAGAAGTTAATGTAGGATTACATGTGGACTTCCAAATAAATATTTTGAATTGTAATATTGTAATCGTGCGTTTTTCAAACAAATATTTTAATTGTAATCCCACGTGGACTATTTTAATATTGACAAGCAACATCAACTTGCTCCCATCATAGATTTGCAAAAACTAATAAGATAGTTTGGGTATTTATTTGAGAATAATGTAAGTTTGAAATATATTTGAAAAAAAAATCAAACTCCTAACTCTTCATGTCCAAGGAAACTATTATATCCTCCTCCGTGGTCTCTTCCACAACCC
>AYJT01089984.1:0-11396 GCA_001278415.1 Ocimum tenuiflorum | reverse complement strand
ACTAATTTCATTTTTTTCTTCTATATTTATCTTATCTACTAATATACATCATTGATTACATATTTTCTGTCTTTATATATTTTTGAATAATATTTTTGAATTTATTTTCAAAAATTGTAAATAAGAATATGTACAATTCTAATAATTATACCTTAGTGAATGAGTTATCATGTTGGATCGCGCAATGCGCTGGTGTAAAACTAGTATTAAGAACAATGAAGAAATAAAATAGAAATGGTAAAATAAAATATCACATGAAACATACTCACGTAAATAGGTCAGAGGCAACAATAGTAACCTGCTGGAACAATGGAAGTTAAACCCAATTATACTGAAATAACTCCTATAAGTTTATCAAAAGATTCTTACACCCAACCACCAATTGGATCTCATACACAAGTACGGCAATTTGAAATTTTTATTGCATTTTTTTAGAATAAAGAGTGCGGTAGAATAAGAAAGATGAAATACGGTAGTAAAAAATATGAAATACCTCTGAAGAGAACAATATAAGTACTAAACTAATTCCTATCGAATCTAACAATTATCAAATGCTCTAAATCAAATAAAAGATCCCTATCCAAGCCTACCTCTTCCTCTCCATGTGTATCACATTCTTCATACTTTAAAGGTCCTTTTTTTCTTCATGTGGTTGTTTTGCAGGTTAACCCACAGTTTTATGCATTCAGGTGGATCACACTCCTTTTGACTCAAGAATTTAGTTTTGCAGACAGTCTCTTAATCTGGGATGCTCTACTAAGTGACCCTGATGGCCCTCAAGTAAGCCAATCTATAAATCCGAATCGGTTTATCAATGATAATCATCTAATTTTACATGTCTTACATCTTATAAAGCTAGAATAACTTGCACGCCATTAGGAAAAAAAAAAAAGGATTGCATAACAAAGTTAAAAACTGAGGACGAGTTCGTAACCTTTTGTAATGACTATGCTCTTCTGAATGTCCCTATATGTGTTCTAATTATGATCGTTAAGTGATTATGTGTGTTCCATCTGATATCGATGAAGGTTAAGCAGCATTCTCATCTGACACCCATCAGATTGTCATAGAAACTTGAATATGTAAATAGGGTAGACAGTAGACATAATTTCATGTGAAATTATTCTACTCCAAAAGTAAGAGAAATAGGCATGCTTGCAGGTGGGCTGAACTCGTGATATTTGTAACCGAGTGCATTTGGTGATTGCTTAAAGCCCTACTAAGTAATCTACCAGACTGATTAATTCCTGCGGTAGAGGAAAATGTTGATCCAAACACCCACTTAACCGGGGTAACACAGGGCCAAAAAAATTAAAATGACAAAACTACCCTATTAGCTACAAAAGAACATTAAAATGACCACCCTATTAGGTACTAACAATTGTAAGATTGGAGGAATATGATGAGGCAATATAGAAGAAGGATGTAATCGAAGGGCATGTTTGCCATTTCGATTGCACAGGCTGTCGTAAAAATAGTATGCCTGGTGTCAAAGTAGCCAAGGGGATGGAAATTTCATAAAAAGTTTCTACAGTTGTTAGGCATATAATTAGATATTGAGCTCAACTCAAAACCATGGTTAAGCGTCAACCATCTACACTTCCATGTGTATTCAATGTGGAACAACATATATCATCCAAAAAAATTGTATAACAACATAACAATCATCCTCCTTTTGAGAAGTGCCAATGATCATTGATTGACAACCTGTTATATGCCTATATATACACGTCTACCACCTCGGAGTGCAGTGGTAAGCACCTTTCCCCTGATCTTAAAGGTCATGAGTTTGAGTCTATGCGGGGACATCTGCGTGAATTTATTTAATATTATACTTAAGTTCAATACTGGACATCATAAGAACATCCCTTTTTCTTTTCTTTTTTTAGTTTGTTTTTAGAGAGACGCGTCCGGAACAATAATACGAGATAAAAGTAACACAATAACTATAGAACAAATAAAGAAGGAAAATAATATAACCAAGAAAATTGTCAGAGAAGAAAATAAAGATGAACAATAAAATAAAATATCACCAAAGATCCCTCAAACCCATAATTATAATATTAGTCTAAACATAATAAAAGAAACCAACAGTCCTAACCTAACTGAAGCAACAGACAAACCTAATAAATTGCCAAACCAAATCGTAATCTGTTTAAATACTGCAAACTAATCTAGCCTAATCTACTGATACACACTGGATCATTCATAAACGCATGTAAATGACGATATGATACTGATACATCAATCGAATTGAACTGACGAGCAACAAAATACACGGTTGCAGGAAACGCTGCTCCGAATTTGTTGTGCGATGCTGATTATTGCGCGGAAGCGTCTACTTGCAGGGGACTTCACTTCTAATCTGAAATTGCTTCAGAACTACCCTCAGACGAACATCAGCCACCTTCTCTACGTTGCCAACAAGCTGCGGGTTCTCTGAGCACGCTCGGTTATGTCTCTCGATTTCCTCACCACCATGTCCAATTTCCTGTACAAGTGTCTGATGTAACTGTAGTTTGATAGAGATTTCCAGGAATCATGCATTTGGTTCAATCTTTTGGGCTTTCTGTAATTCTACCAGCTAAAAAAGAGTGATAGATCAAAATCTTAAATTGTATGAGTGTATTTTTGTTTGGATCCCTTTTGTTTTAGTATGGTGCCACGTCTGTTTTCAGCAATCAAGATTGTTTTATATTTTTTTCATTTCATAGACAGCATAATTTGTTGGTGTGCGGTAGCTACGGTGTACGCTCACTGTTGGGTCGAGTTTTGAGTTTTATTATTGAATGTTTCGAGGATCACGAGGTTTAGTTGAGTTTGAATCAATTTTCTAAATTTAGGCTCATTCTTTTTCATAGCTAACTGAGCTTAATCAATGAATTAATATTCTTCTTACCAACTACAATAATAAATATACTAGTCTTACAAAATTAATAATTCTATAGTTTTAAGGTTGCTTATTTCGTCTCCAGAAAATTATTTTCGAAGCTGTAGATGGGGAGTTCGAAAGTTTCATTTCGATTGCGGTTTTAATTTGAAAATTTTACTGAAAATTTTAGAATCTTCCTCTTGCCAATATGATGGGTTTTTTAGATGGGATGTAATACACATAGAGTTCTAAATGAAGTGAGCTATTCGAATCAAGTCAAGTTCGTTGAGTGAAGTTTGTCACTAACATTAGTACTAAATACAAAATTAACTTTGTTCGACATATATTTTTATATTTTAATTAGTGACAAGTATAATCAGGTGATGTTTGGTTTAACTGTCGAAAATCACTATGGGTATGGGTTTGATTGTAGAGAGAATGACTACGGATTTGAGAATAAAACCCACTGATTCCCAAATATCCATTTCAAAGTTACCAACCAAACGACTTGTCTTGGATTTCATTTCATTCCTCCATTCCAAACCCACCAACCAAACGCCAACTCAGTTTTTTAATTAACTTAGTGAAGAAATTCTTTAAAAGAAGTTAATTATTTAAATTTAAATATAAAAAGTTAGTCGAGGCTCCACAAAGTTCGTGAACTTAACAGGATTCAATAATAAAACTGAAAAAATCAATTCGATATTAAATGAATCAAACTTAAGAAAGTTAGTTCTCGTCAAATTACATGTATACATAGAGATCCCATAATCCAGTCTTGACAACCAATGCTCTTTGAGTATGGGAGAGACTGCAAATGTAATAATAATATTGTCATTTCTACAAATGAATTCAATAACAGAAAAATTACATCCAAAAATACCACCCGGATTCTCTCTAGTTAAACTCCAAATCTAAATGTGGCTACTTCTCTTGTTTTCTTCTATCGCAGTGGTAAACACAAAGCAAGAGCCTGCAAAGGTATAATAAAAACTTCAAAAGATTCATACATCAAACAGCAAAATCATGCTCGATGATCGAGAGAGCTCTCGAGTTCGATATTTTCGTTGTAGTTGTGCATTATAGTTTCTCAAAAAAAAAAAAGAACAAAAAAAAGGTCTCCTATAGACCGCCTAAATGATTTAGGTGGATTTGAATTTAAAATTCAAGGTGGGTATGAGTTTGGATTTTGAATCCAAGGCTGTTATGAGTTTGAGTTGATGAAAATGAACTATTTAGATCCGCCTAAATTATTTAGGCGGTCTAACACAAGTCTTTGTCTTAAAAAAAAGATGTCAAAAGATCCTGCAAGATAAACGTTACACCCGAAAATACAAGCTTCAATTTTAAATTTTGTTGCAATTACAACGTTAAATTGAAATTGAGCGAATTTAAGTCCTGCCATAGACATCGGACTAGTACGTATGGATCGTTGTCTGATAACAATAAACAGCAGTTTCATTAATTTTCGTTTAAGGTCATCGGACGACGGTCCACATATATTAGTTCGACATCTATGTCAAGCTAAAGATTTCACCCGATTTCGGTTTCATCTAGTAATTACGACAAGAAGCCGAGTCGAGCTGAACAGGGGGCAACTTGACCTCCACAGAAATAGTTTCAAAACTCAAGCTTGATAGGGCTGAGCTCAGAATTTTCAAGCTTGAGCTTGGCATGGATATCAATATTTACTTTTAATGAAAAAGCTCTATTAGTACTATGGATTAATATTAATTATGTAATAACCAGAAGATGAAGGATAAAAATCTTGAGCACAATGAGTCTTTGTGACCCTATCGAGCTTGAACTACATCAAGTCGATTTCGAGGTTTTTCTTGAGCCAATCCCTAGTAGCTCGCGAAGTAACTCGACTCATTTATACCCCCAGTGTATTTAAAATTCATGTTTTAAACCACAATTCATGAAAATTGTCATATATAAACCAATCAACCATATTAATTTCTATAGAGAAATCCACGACCAGATAAAGAAGTACCTGCAGAGCCAATTAAAAATCATCACCACCGGCGGCTGCAACTCGGCATTTACTACGTAGCTCCGCTGCAACTGGAATTATGGACATTCGTCAAATCATATTTGCATGAGATCCTACTTTTCTCTCACAGATGATGAATTCAAACTGACAGATTCTTGATCATTTGTCAACTGACTGTCCAATATTTCTAATGTATTCTCCGGCGGGCACTGGTCGGCCGGATTAGCAGCCGACATCTGACAAAAGCACTCCGGCCACGAATTCGTGTAGAACGACTCAGGCGAAACCCTCTTGTGGGGACCTCCAAAGTTCGTGTTCCGCATCACGCGCCTGACCGATTCTTCAAAACCGGCTGTATGCCCCTTCTCCCGGTCGATAAAGACGGGAGCGAGAGCTTTCCGGTCGGGTATGATGTTCGTGCGGAAACCATAATAAAGGCGGTGGCCGAGAAGATTATTTGCAAAGTTGCTTGGACCATCGTACGTTGGCATGAATATGTCGGAGAGCAGACAAACCATGTAATCGACAGCAGAGCCCGTCAAACCACGAGTGTTCTTCGCCAGTTCACCGGTGGAGTCTAGTGTATTGTGATTCTCGAGGCGAGGGAATAAAGATCGAAAAGGGCTCATAAATCGTTCACCGCCAAATAATTCTCCGGCTGCAAGGTAAATTCTGGTTGAGTTGTCAAAACCCATTGATCGCAAGATAAGACCAACCTGCAGATCATTGAAGTATCATTTTAATGTCGATTAGTTTATCGTGTATTATGGATAAATAAACGAAGCCATTACAACAATGATAATAATGAACGATGCTAGAGGCACTGTATAAGCATGAAGAATTTAATAGAACTCTATGATTTGGGCATAATATGATGAATTTAATAGAAGTGGAGTGAACTTCTTTATTTTGTGTTTTGCCATTTTCAATTGCTAGTTTTAATTATTAATCCACTCCATTTGTCGGACTTTTATGAGATCGAATATTTCTTTCAAGCATTCTACTATGATAAAATGAGCTAATATTTATGAGTTATGTACCAGAAACTATCCCATGAGCTAGCCCCAATATCATATTATGCAACTAGGAAATGGATCCGAAATTTGTTACACTGAACATCTTTCAAACGAGACATTTATTTAACCTAAAATAACATAGCATTTGTATTTTGAAATAATAAAATACAGAAACTTTGTAATTCTTTCTGGTTTTTAAAATATTCTCGAAGTTTGATTTCAAGATAGTTTTGATTTTTCACATGAAGTAAATTCAGGCAAATTGAATTTACATGTGCCATCATATTGGATAGGATTAATATATTAAAGAGATAAGCTTTCAACTCTTTTTAGTTTTAACAACAAAATGCGAGCTTTGAACTTTAACACGGGTGAGATTTCAATCAACTCGATCTCCCTCATATGCGTCAGAACACGTGCACCTATTTGATCTAACCAAAAGTGCCTCACTTTCACCCCACATTTCTAGTAGATTCTTTAACTTTGAGGGAGATAAAATTAACTGGAATCTCACTAGTATTACAATTAAAACAAAAAAATTGATGTATTTCAAAACCAGATTTAAAAACCAAAAAAGTACCGAAAATTTAATTATATTCTAAACATTTTTTCAAAAATTAATACAAACTATTTGAAATTTCAAATAAGCGTACATACTAATCATTTCCAGCACCAGAAAGCTGAGTTGACACACTGCTTTTCCACGTCATGAGTTTGTATTATGTTTGAAAAAACAACATATAATTAAGAATACAATTGAATATTTTCCCTAAAAAACAAATAAACCATTCTAGTTACTGCATGATACGAGCATCTTTCTTCTTTTAAGATCACAATTTTTTTTTCCATCAACATGCTGTGGATCCAAGATATCGTGAAAAAGCTTAAATCAAGAAAACTGTCATACTTCATCAGTAAACCACAACTTGAAAGATGATAGACTAACATGCAAAGATGGGGAAATAATCTGACAAATTGAAGGATTACCTCTTCTGGAGTAAGAGGACATTTTCCAATTGCCCTTCTCTCATTGTAAACAAGTTTCTTCGGCGCAAAATTCTCCTCGCGATATTTCTTCAAAACCTTTTGTTCTTCAGGAGTAAATATATCATAACACCTGAAAGAAACCAGAAGTTGCATGACCTATCAGATTTGCAAATGTTTTGCATATTTTCTTCCAAAAAGCCATTATCATGTCGAACAACAGATCTACAGACCACTCCATTATTGGAGTTTAAACATTGTCTCTTTGATTTACACTCACTTTTAAATGACCACCTCATTATATAATAGTTAAAGTCCACAACCTGTAGAACTATTCTTTTCTTTTTCTCTTTGGGGTTGGTACTGCAGTTAGGAACCCTATATTTGTTCGCTTGGTTTTATTGGCATTTGAATGATCACTTCATCCAGAAAAAAGAGAAAGCTATTTGAGCAAGAATCAATATCTGTTGGACTCAAGGTAGAAAATGACATTTTGCAGATTAATATAAACAACCAAAGAAGTTGGGTTCTACATAAATATCAATTGGTTCACATTAGATATGTCAGGCTACAATCTGAATAAATGGATCATCCCTGGATGTTCCCCAGCCAAATGACTATTAATTGACAAAAGACTATCAAGAAAGTAGATTTACTAGCTTATGATACAGCAGAAATAAAAACGACCCTCGCTTAGTTCACTTTATGCCTACCTAAACTCAACATATGGGAAAGAGAACATTAAAGCGTCCAAAAATCTTGGAACAATTTATCCTGAAATCCTCATTTTCTCCATTTTTACTTTTTCCAGGTTTATTTTTGAGAGACATTAGGATGGTTGAGTTCAGTGGACATGAGATAAAAACACAGTAGTCGTTTGGGTATGAATTTTCAATTTCAATGGAACCAAATTTTCAGGCATGCCAGTATATATATAAAGGGGCCTACCCAGCAAATGCCAGCATATCTTTCTCGAAACGAAGATGTATGGCCATGAAATGACCTTGTGCACGAAGTCTATTCACAATTGCGTTGCTCAGCTCCATGATGTGAGGCTTAAACCGCAAGGCATGATAGTTCACTCTACACCTTAGACGCTGGTACTCAGGGTAGTCAATTTCTTCTGCCAACCGATGCGAGAATGGTGTAAGATAAATAGCACCATGCTCTTTCATCTTTGCTAGAGCTTCTGTTGTATACCAACTGATAGGTGCATCTCTTGGAGGCCGTATCTGAGAACAAAAAGTGTTCAATCCGGATATAACTATGAAAGTTGTACACAAATTTATCCACTAATAAAGAGCTTCACCTGAAAAGCTTTTATCTTCTTGGTCTTCCCATTTTTCCGGGTTTCTGGAATGCTTTCCACTATCCGTACATCATATCTCAGTGACTTGATAAAATGCTCAACATCATAGACACCGTGAAAACCACTACAGAACAACAATTATAACAAACATTACGAGAGCATACGCCATGAGATAATGAGTTGGAACATTATAACATAGGTTTCCTCATAGGAGATTTATGCCAGGAAATTTATTAAGATTCAATTGAAATGCTTGAGATTGATCCCTTCTGCGACTCAGCCACGCTGGACAATGAATTCCATGTAATGAAGTGTATTTATCTAACACAGAGTTCATATACCTTTCATTCACTACCACAGGCTGAACAAAAAGATTGCAGATACTAATAATGAAGAATCTCTAGTAAAATAGCAGCTCCCATAAAAAGCTATAACGCAGATACTTGAAAGATTTTATAGATATAAGTTAGTGGTTATTTTCAGAAATGGGCACCTGTCATCATGCCAGAAGGAATTCGCATCCAGTTCAGGCAGCACAAGAGTAGCATTCATGATTCGAGCAGCCAGCACAGCATTACAGATCTAGGAAAAGATCGTGTTCGTGTTAGGTCTTAACAGGTCGACTTGAAAAAGACATGACACACACGAATTCCTACCCCCTAGTTCCCACCAATAAAGTGGGGATAGAATGTAAACAAGCTTTTATTCTTTATGAATCTGAATTAAATCGTCAAAATCACCTAAGATGTAGAATGGCTAATTGTTCTAAATGTGGACTGCTTTTAAAGTTTCTAGAATGAACCTATAATTATCCATAGAATAATCACCTAAGAAGGGTAAACAAGTGTCCAGACAACTCAAGGAGTTCCATTTTTATGGGGAACCAAAAAGGCCTTGAGATCTTTATATTCCCTTTGATTTCTAAAGCAAATAAGTGCAAATACAAAAGAAATGAACAATGAAATGATACATGTACTAATTAACCAGTTAAAAGAATTGTTGAGTGCATCACAGTACAAAGCTGACTTAACAGATCAGTAGAAAACGATAAACCCAGAAGAATCCTAACATATGGATGATCATGTTTGAGGCTTATCATAGACAATGAACACCTTTAAAGGAGAAGATGAGAAGGTTCTATTACTAACCGCACTTCTTTGCTGATTGAGACCACCATTACAACGAACTCGTAAGTAACCACTAGTTTCTGCTGGAGGAGCTGCACAAGCAGATTGACACAAAGCATACAAGTCATGAACTTCAATGAAGAAACAATAGATCAAAACAGCAGCATACAAAACCATTTTCTCACAACAATCGACAAAATCCAGACATATGTATGCAATAAAAGTTAAAGAAAATCATACGGGGCCAATCAGATCTCGGAGCTGACGACGGCCTCCATCCACCAGAAGCAGCTGTACCCCAAAGCTCATCGACATCAATCTGCTCTCACACAAAAAATATAAACAAATAAAACACAACGTACAAGCCATTTCCAACAAATCCCAATCGCAGATACACAAGATCTACCAAACAACATCACTAAAGCAACCCAAAACTCCGGCGATCCCAATCAGTAAAACAAAGCAATATACAAAACACAAGCTCTTCTCAACAAATTCGCCACATTTCCAATCTGTTCTAAATCAGCCAATTCAACTTCAGTTTAAGTAAAACCAAAAAACGCACAACTAAAAACGCGAACCTCGGATCGAGAGACGGATCGGGTGTTGCTCTTTACAGTGGATAATAGCGAAACAGTACAGATCACCAAAACGATTACAGCAACCGATAGCCTGCCAAACATGCCCTTAACTCCGGCTTGCTTCGGTTGGTGCCTGTGCCCTAACCTGCTGAAACAATTGAAAAATGCATTTCAGCTCAGCAGATCGGAGCTCTACTCTGAACAGAAAGAAATTAATCATAACAAATCCAATGCGTAGCTTGGTTTATTTGCGAAAATTCACCTTCTCATTTTGGGAGATTTGCCTGCTCGATCGGCCGAGATTTGTTCGAAATTTAGTTGTTTCTGCTCGACAAAACCGAGATTGTATGATTCTGTGAGTGTAGAGAGAGAGAGCTAAGACATGAATAACGACTGTATCATTTTTAATGGCAGTTCAGATTTGATTTGTGTTTATCATCATTTTTATCAATTTATATATTTATTTTTTGTGCTTTAAATTAATTTTAATGTTCGAATGTTCTTTAAATTTAATTCTACAATCATTAAATGAGTTTATTATACCCAACAAATTATTCTTATAATTCATTTGTGAAATGATTAAATTGTAATAATCAATCATCATAACATAACAAAATGACAATATTCTGTGTTCTTGGTGATTTTGATATAGAGGGTCGGAAGGTCGAACATGAGAAGGTTGATCGAAGTAGACGGATAGCCGAAGAGAACACAGACTTAGCCTTGAGTAATATACTCCAAGGGTAGCTCGAGGCGTATTATTGATTGCAATTAAAAGAATACAAAGTTAACTCGTGTGTTACAACACAGGGAAGCCGGCCAGAACATGCGGAGGATGTCGGTGATTTGGATAAAAAGTGTGACTATACGTGTGAGTGATATGACTTTGATACACATTGTCATATATTGCAATCTTAACAACGTATTTATGCATGCAAAGGGTGTGAACTCTCTGTCCTAGTTAGCCCTAAAATTCTCTCATCCCAGTGATTTCAGAAGCTTTTGACACGTTAAATAGGAGTGTTGTTGAAAGAAACGCCACGTTGTTTAACTGTTTCATGGTACGAAGAGGCCTTCGAAGGTTTCCTTGAAGAGGTTCTTTGAACTATCTGAGAAACACTTTTGTTGGGTCGGTCCGGGATGCTTTGATGCTTGAAGTATCTGGTTCGGGTCAGCAATCCATCGCTTTTCGAGTAGTTCAAATCTAGTTCATGGGCTTTCTCAATTGGGCCTCGCTCTATCCGGGTTCGTATTTGGATCTAATCATGTTACTCTCAACAATATGCTTCACGCGTAAAGAGGTAAAATAAAAATTCCCACTAAAAATAATACAAACTTAGGAACACCGAAATATTATATAGAAATAAAAAAGACCCTTCTAAATAGAAACAAATATTTTTTAATAGAGCCCATTAATTTTGAAAAGATAAAATCATTGATCTAATTTTAATATTTTACTCCCCGGAGTAGAACGTCTGCCGTGGTGAGATCAACACGAGCTGAAGTGTTCG
>AYJT01089963.1:0-11087 GCA_001278415.1 Ocimum tenuiflorum | reverse complement strand
CGAGGCTCTGAAGCAGATCACAACACTAGATAAGCTTGACTCCGGAGAGGCTCCAAAGTGACCATCCTAAGGCTCAGGGGAGGGACTTCGAAATGTATCCATCCCCTATTTCTCATTTTTCCTCTTTTCTTGGGAAGGGGCATTGGAAGATCTCCCTCCTTCCACTTTCTTCATTTCTTTTTTCTTTTTGTAGTTTGCCTTGAAGGGTTGCGGCCCTTCCAAGTATTGCCTGTTTTTTCATCTTGCAACATTCTTAGGTAGGCAAGACGGTTTGATCGCAGCCTATGGCAAAGTGGTTTAAGGTTTAGGGTTTATTGATGCTTGGCATCCTTATAATCTTCATTAATAAAAAGTTCCATCTCTATTGTCCTTGCTTTCGTGTGTATGTTGTATGGTATAGAACTTCGAACTTCAATAAAATTCTGAACTTCAATATGACGAACTTATAATATGGTGTAAATTATAATATGACCTTGACTTCCATATTTTTTTTGGCATAAGTAAATGCAAAGATTGTTGAGGCAAAGTGATTTTGCTTACTCCAAAAGAACAATTGATCTTGAATTACAACAATTAAATGGGAAAATACAATTTTAAATTGGTATGTTCCACAGATTCGTGTACTCCTCCGCTTCGGGGTTTCTTATCTTGTACTTCCCTCTTCCAACGACTTTCGAAACCTAATATGAACCTTCCCAATTTGTTCTGAGGTTTTCGGCCCTACCTTCTTGTGTGTTTGGAAATACTTTTCTCAGCAATAGGTCTCTGACTTTTAGTGTCTGAATCCTGACATTTTTGGTTAAAGTGTCATGCTACCTGAGCTTGATGCTTTGTCTTTCTCAGAAGTGCCTCCCCTGTGGTCTCATTTAGTTGTTAACTCCAGTATTGTTGCTCCCCGTTACCTTTTCTGGAGGCAAAATTCACACATAGCTTCCAGCTTCAACCTCAATTGGCGTCACAACTTCTCCCCCATAGGTCAAGGAGAATGGAGTTTCTCCTGTCAAGGTCTTTGTTATGGTTCAGTATACCCAGAGCAAACAAGGTAGCTTTTCGACCCATCTGATCGTACATTATCCTAGCCTCTTCTTGATAATTCCAAACACTGGTTTCTTCGTCAACTCCGCCAATCCATTTGTCTGAGGATATCGTGGAGATGAATAGAGTAGCTTGATGCCCAAATCTTCGCACCAGTCTTGGAATTTTATGCGAGTGAACTGAATTCCGTTGTCTGTGATGATTTTGTTTGGGACTCTGAGGTAGTAGATGATTTTCTTCCATACGAACGAAATGACCTCGATGTCCCGTATCCATGATGGCGCTTCAGCTTCAACCCATTTTGAAAAATAGTCGGTAGCTAGGATGACGTACTCTTTCTGAGTTGCTGCCTTTAGAAGCTTGCCTATGATTTGCATCCCCCATCGCATGAATGGCCATGATGGAATCATAGCGTGTAATATTTCTCCTGTTCGGTGAGGTATGGATCTGAACGTTGGCATTAGTCACAGTGCTTAACGATGAGCGTTGCATCGACTTTCATCGTCGGCCAGAAGAACCCTGCCAACACCATTTTTCTTGTCAGGATTCGAACCTCAAAGAGGCTTCCACATTGCCCCTCGTGCAGATCGAGTAGCACTCGCTTTCCTTCACTAGTCTCCAGACATTAAAGTATGGTGCTTCAAACAATTTCTTATAGAGTTTGTCATCGATTATAAGGAATCATGCAACCCTTCTCTTGACTTATAGAGCCTCGTACCTTTTCTGGGGTAGGGTCCCGCTAATGAGATAATCGCGGATTAGGGTCATCCACCATGTATCCCCGTAGATCTAGTTGGAGCCCCTGTGGGCTGGCCATTTTGCGTCGAGCAAAGGAATTGTTTGAGGGGTTTTCCCCGATGCCGACAAACCTAACCCTGCTAGTGACTCTGCATGTATATTCTATTCCTTGGCATGTGTTCGACTTCTACCTTGTCAAATTTCGATGCTTGAGTTTTTACTAACCGGTGATAGGGTTCGATCCGCGGTTCTTTCATTTGAAATGCTCCGTTAAACTAATTCACCACTATCTGCGAATCGATCTTTATTATTAGCACCTTGGCCTTCAGTTCGTGGGCTAATTCCATACCAGCGTACAAAGCCTAGTACTCTGCCTCGTTGTTTGTTGTTTT
Organism: Ocimum tenuiflorum; assembly: GCA_001278415.1. Classification (NCBI taxonomy): domain Eukaryota; kingdom Viridiplantae; phylum Streptophyta; class Magnoliopsida; order Lamiales; family Lamiaceae; genus Ocimum; species Ocimum tenuiflorum. Next base: position 8,922 of record AYJT01089963.1, on the reverse strand, counting down.
AAAACAGAATCTGATATCCCTCTCAAAAACTGCTCCAGATGGGCTGGTGAGCACGATTCCGACTTCTCCTCCTCTAAGATTGCTCGCTCCATCTACTCGCGGTGCCCAGGGTCGTCATGTATCGCCCTTAACACTAGCAACCTCCTTTTTGGCTTCCATCTATAGGTTTGTGGAGAACTTAGCTATGAAATTGAAGAGCACTTGAGATTTAATAGTTGCTTAGGGCTCGCACTTTAGCCCGAAACCACCCGACTCTACAGCTCATTTCATTAGCATTCCCATGAGATCTGGTTTTGAAAGGGCAAACCAGAGGGGTAAGAACTGATTACTTTAATAGGATGCACTTCGAAGAAAGGTCTTAACTTTCGGGATGAAACTACTAGTGCTAGTACTAGTTTTTCGAGGGCGGTATATTGTGTTTCTATGTCGAGCAAAGACTTGCTAACATAGTAGACTGGATGTTGCTTGCCTTCGTTTTTCCTTATCAACACAACTGCTAGTGTTTGGTCGGTCATCGATAAGTATAGGAGAAGATCTTCACATGGCTCTGGTTTTGACATTAGTGGCAAGTTCCGCAAGTATCCTCTCAGTTCACCAAATGTTTGCGTGCATTTGTCCGCCTAGTTTCCCAGTGAGCCTTTGTATCTCTTTAACCAAGGTAGGGGGTCTGATGTATTAAAGGGCCCTAATCTGCTGACGGTTGGCCTCAATACCTCGCTTCGTGACTAGATATCCTAAAAATTTCCCAAAGGAGATACCAAACAAGCATTAAGTTGAATTTGTCCTTAGTCTCGAACGCGGTGCTCAGATGCTCTAGGTGGTCCCTTGCATCTTTTGATTTTACTAGCATGTCATCCACATAGACCTTCATAAACTTTCCGATGGCGTCTCTGAACATATGGTTCACCAGCCTTTGGTTTGTGGACCTTGCATTTTTTAGGCCGAAGGCCATAACTCGGTAACAGTAGATGCCTTGATTTGTCATGAATGAGGTCTTCTGTTTGTCTTTCGGATGCATCCTAATCTGGTTGTATCCTAAAAAGGCGTCCATGAAGCTGATCATCTCGTGCCCAGCGGTAACGTTCACCATCATGTCAATGTGAGGGAGTGGGAACGGATCCTTCGGCATGCCTTATTCAGGTTCTTATAATTAACGCACAACCAATTTTTACCATTTTTCTTCTTAACGACAACTCAGTTGGATAGCCATTCGGGATAGTTGACTACTCGAATGGACCATATTCCTAATAACTCATCGACATTGGAGTTTATGGCTTGGTTATTTTCTTCGGAAAACCTTCTTCGTTTTTGTTGGATTAGTTTAAAGGTCGAATCCATGTTCAGCTTGTGCGTGATTACTGATGGATCGATCCCAGTCATATCTGCATGGGACCAGGCGAAGGTTGATTTTCTTTCGATGAGGAATCGAATGAGTTCAACCCTGCATTTGGCTTTGATCTCTGTCCCGATGAATGTTTCCTCTCGAAATGCTTTGGATTGATACTTACTTCTTCGAGTTGTTCCGTCTGTCGTGCTTTCTTGGCAGGTTCGACTGTTCCTTTCAAATCAGTCACATAACAACTCTGAGCTCGTTCTTGTTCTCCTCAAATTGATTAAGTTCCCCATGGGGTTGGAAATCTAATCACCTGGTGGTAGGTAGATGAAATGGCCCTCATGGCATAGATCCATGGCCGACCCACAATCTTGTTGTAGGAAGAAGGTGCATCAACCACTTAGAAGGCCGTCATCATCTCGATTCCTCTCGCGTATACTAAGGGTTCGATCTCTCCCTTCGTCTATAGTTTTCTCCGCTGAACCCCACTAGCGGGACCAATTTCCTCGACATCCGCGACTTGGGGATTCTCATCGATTTAAAACATAGGAAGAACATGATGTTCGTCGAGCTTCCTCCATCAATGAGGACTAGCTTTACATCGAATCCTTTAGCGTCTAGAAGGATTTTCTTAGCGTTGTAATATGAAACTCCCAGTGTTATGAATAGAGCATCATGATGGGGTTGGCTTGTTTCTTCAAAATCTTGATCGTCGTAGGTGACAGGATTGCTGGGATATTCGAGCTCAATTTTGTAAACCATGTTTTTCATTCCTTGGTGGCATCTTTTTGTTGACGCCCTAGATATCCCGCTAATCTCTGATCCTCTAGAAATGACGACTATTGTTCTTTTGGCGCTTGACTTTTGTGGTCGGAGAAGCAGTCTTTTTTTGTTTCTGCCCGGGCTCGGTTCGAGCTCTGTCCTTGTTGCCAGACTCTCCCCGTCTCAACCAGATTTGTCTTCTTTTTTTGGACAGCAAGTCCATCAGAAGTCCTTTCTTCAGTAGACTTTTGATTTTTAGCCTTAGGGTTATGCATTTTGCAATTGTGTGGCCCACATCTCAATGGAACTTGCAAAAACAAGTTTTGTCTTTGTTAGTTCGAGATGTTTTCATCTTAGGCGGCCATGGCACTCTTTTCCCTAGTTCTTTCATTATCTGGACTACCTGGTCGGGTTCAAAATTGAGGATGCAATCCGGCAGGCTACCATGGAGATTTGCGATTATGAGATTTCGAGAATACAAGCTAGTCTGGGTTGTAGGGAGTGCAGGGTGTCGGGGTTCACGTCTCTCAATTCTGTCGACCTTTTTAGAAAAGTCTTAGCTTCGAGGCTTTTCCACCCTTTTCTCTTCTTGCAATGCCTGTCTTTGCACTTCGAGATACGCGTTGTCTTTTTTCCATTTCACTTGGAAGTGTGCCAGGGTGAGGACACTCTCCATGGTAGCTCAGGATCTTTTGGTCAGTTCCTTGTAAAAGTTGGAATCCTTACGGAGTCCTTTTCAAAATGCAATATTTGGATTTCCTCAGGGCAAAATGTCAGTCCGATCTTTTTGCGGTTGAATCTCTTCATATAGCTTCGAAGACTTTCCTTCGATCCTTGAACGACCGCATATAAGTCGTCTGGCCTTTTCTCAGCTGTTTTGCTACTGGCGAAGTGATTAGAAAACTCACGGTGTAATTTTGCGAATGAGTCAATCATCCCTTTGCGCAACCGTATAAACCATTAGAGCATTGGTCCGGCTAGGGTCACTCCGAAGCCTTCGCATATGCAGTCTTCCTTCAATTGGAGTAGTACACATAACGTAAGCATATGCTACTTGTAGAGCTCAATATGCTAGTCCGGGTCAGTAGTTCCATCGTACTGGGCCATTTGCAGCGCGGTGAACCTCAGGGGGAGTTTGATTTGGTCTAATCCCTTTGTGAACGGTGTATCAGCAAAACTCTCGCGTGTGATGAATTTCATGTGCGATGCTGAACCGGTCGACCTTGCGATGCGTTCTTCAAGCTCTCGAAGCCTTTGATCAAGAATATCCTGGATATTCTGAGAAGGAATTTTCTCCCAAGCCCGAGTGGTTAGGGCCGTCAGGTTTCCATCAGTGAGTTGATATTGAATTTCGAACCTTCGGATGGGGACTCATGGCTGTCACTCTTGGATGAGCGACTGGGCGATGAGGATAGTGAAGTCTCTTGCCCATCTTGTGGATCGTGCTCGGTACCAAGATCCAAATCTTAGATTGGGAAATCGCCTGTTTGTTTGAAATCGGGTGGTAGCCTCCATTTTAACTTCCCTTTCGTTCCGGATGGTTTTGCCTTGGGCAGATCTCAATAGAGACTGGATGACAGCATTGAGTCATTAGTTCACCTTTTCCAACGCCAACATTCTTTGTTGGTCTTTGTTGCTGAGTTATGCGATTCTTGAGTTTACCAGGATGACGATTTCATCCCTAGAGACTGGGGAAGAGTGTTGATTCATTCGCTATTATCTTTTGAAAAGGTTCCACCAGACGGAGCCAAATTGTTGTGTGTGGAGATTTGATAAGATTAATATCGAAACCTTTCGAATAGAAATTTAGACGAACAAGACCTGGAGCATGAAAGTGAACATAGTTTTTATTGATTGGATGACATTAGCCTTCTACAATGGATATTGAATCCTATTTATATAGCGGTTCATCGGTGGTTTCTAGGACAGTTTCCTTAGGATCGTGACTATGCTCACGTCTCTGTCAGGGGTCTCCGGATAACCATCCTTTAACCTCCATATCGTGGCAGGTGGTTTGACCGCATCAATCCCTCAGCTTCAGATTGGTTACCTTCGGGTCTATGGGCCTTCAAACCTTCACCCATGGGTTGGACTCGGGTTACTTTAGCGGGTGGGCTTCCATAAGAAAGGCCAATTAGATTTTACCCCCAATAGTGACCAATGGTCATGCTATAAAAAAACAAACAAAAACAAAATAAAATAAATAAAAAATGTGGAATTTTGGGTGAGCAAAGTTCGTCAGCCGCCTATGTTTGTCTCTGCATAACCACTACATGTGGCACCCTTTTATTGGATGACAGTTTTTAATATTATTAAATGTTATATATTTCAAATAATTTTAAAAAGTACCAAAATTTATAAAAAAATCTCTATAAATAGAGACCAAGTTTTAATTTTACATACAATACAAATCATTTTTTTTTGTCAGTTTCATGTGTTAGCATTTGTATTTTGTCAATTTATATTTTAATTTTGCATTAATTTATAATTTTTATTTGCCAAGAATGAATTTTAGTGCATAATAGTTTATTTAGTATAATTAAGAATTTAAAATATAAAATTTTAAAATAATTTTTAATTTTTTAAATTTTATTTAAGGAGAGAAAAACTAATATTTTATTTAGAGAAAATTGAGTTGGATGTTGGTCACTACCGTGATTCGTGGATGTAAAATTAATTCATAGATTATGATGTAGAAAAAAGAGAAATTAATATTTTATTAAATGGTTGGACTGAGTAATGATCACTACAATGTGTAGCCTAGTGATAGTTTTACCGCAAATATTGGTCTAAAAAATCAAGCAAACAGTAAAATATAGGTATTATTCTACTATCTGCATTTTAATTAGAAAATTTATTTAAACTAAATATTAGAAAATATGTCTGTAATCAATTGATAAGTGTTTATTAAGTGATTAATAATAATGAATCTTATCCATCCATTTTCCATATTTGACGGTTGTTATTCTACAATTTAAAATCATGCATAATATTATAACTCTATATGCATAATGTTATAACTATACATGCATTTTAAGATTATGCATTTTCGTTTACATGCATTTTAAGATTATGCATTTTCTTTGAAAAATCATACCCGTTGCTTAAAAGATTTGGACGGCTGTGATTTATTATTATTTATCACCCAATAGTTCATTTATCACCAAACCACCATCCTTAGAAAATATATATAAGTAGTTTCTAGCAAAATATGTTATGTTGTCGCGATGTTAATTGAGTAATAATTATTTTTAGTTGTACATTGTATTATAATTAATATAAGGTTTTAATGCAGTTGCAGAGCTTTTCATATGCTTATACAAGTTGATAACAGCATTCTAGCATTCTCGTACATATGGATTTACATGGTAGTTGTAATAATATCACGCTTAATAGATTTTTAGTGAATATGTTACATTTTTGGCTGCAACAAATTGTTCGTTAACGAAATATATAACTCCATGTATTTTATTCTTTTCGCAGGCTGTCCCTTGAAAATTGTGAAGGCTAATGTATAACGTATTTTTAGTTGAAGATCATATATTGGATAAAATATTTCGATGAGAATGTCATAAATGGTTAGTGGAATATAATTTATTTATATGGTGGAATTTGATATGCTGGTAGAGGTCTATTTTGTTGGTCCGGATCCTCTGTTACACATTATGTTATATTATTTGAATTATTAACAAATGTACATATTAAATGTCTCTAATAAAGAAATGTAACAACGATTGATTGATACACTAATCAATAATCCAAGTAATGTAACAACATGTAAGATCATTGTGTAACGGGGTATCTGGAATGCTATTTTGTAGGCATTTCAAACTGTGACTACGGGTTATAATCGTCAATAAAGATAGAAAATATTGTTTAATAATACTAATTTGGCTTATAAAATTGTTCTTTTCACCTTTCATACTGTCAATCCAAATCTTATACAACCCTATTGTTGAGTAAAGCTATATGTGACCTCCGCCCATGTTTCACGATTATAAATATCTTTTATCATAATAATATATCAAAAAGTTATATTTAGCAAATCAGCATAGAGAGTATTTAATATGCTGTGTTTCTAAGAAAAATTTTCCTTCGAATTTGGAAAATAAATGTACTTTTAGGCAGGCAACGAAACTGAAGTATTCATACTTTATATAGTTTTATTAGCATTATATTTTCTTATAGAATTGAGCAATGAAAATGCCGGGAATTAAAAGTATTATAACAATAAACAACATGTGAATTAATGTTCACAATAATATTTTAAAAAATCATTTTCAGAGATTATGTTTCTTGTGGTGATATCGTCCAATGTTAAAGGAAATTTGATTTTTGGAGAAAGCTAAATATAAATGTACTCACATATAAACCTAGAGAAGAAATATGAATTTTGAAGAAGAAAATGATAATGTCTATACATTTTTGGGATAATTTCATTTTCTTTTTCTTTCTTTAGGGGGTAAATTACTAATTTTCTTTTGTATTTCTTGAAATATTGGTAAATTTCACACACAAATAAATTATTTTTACACCTTTGCGTTGTGTGAATTATTGTCGTTTGAGATTATGGTATTAGAAATTATCGACCTACTTTTGAAATCTCATTTTTTTATGTCAAAACACAATAAGTGAAATTAAATTTATTTGAGTACAATTTTACAGTGTTTATTCAAACATATATAAAAAATTTTCTTACGATACTAAAATAACTATACTACAAAGTATTACCTATACATCCAATTATATTTGTAAACTTAATTAAAATTAGTAGAGAAAATATAAAACCTACAAAACTATTACTTTGATTCACATTATGAACCCAACAAAAATGAAAAAAATATGCTTTGCATTTTGTAATAGAATGTAATGTCTAAAATAAATTGAAGAAAATGAAATTGAAAATCAATGTCTAATGAATTTCAAAGAAAAATGAAATTGATGAAGAAAGGTGATGATCTGAGGGAAAAGCGACATGAATGTAATTTTGCTATATTATATATTGTAGATATATGTTAAAGTATATATATGTTAAATAATAAATTTATGAAATTGGTATAGATGATGAGCCATGTTAACACATAATTAACAAAATTACATGTATATTTATATTTATTTCTTAAATTTTTGAAAATATATAGTAAAATTTTGACTATGGATACGATTGATGTATTTATAATATAAGTTATCATCTAATGTTAGATTATACACATAGGTTTTAAAAGTAAAAAAGTGAGCAAAGCAAATACAAAACTTACAAAAATGCGACTCTGATTTACAAAATTACTCCAATTTGAACGGTGATGATAAAAATTATTTTTTTATTTAAAAATAGTAAATAAAATTAAATCTAAAACTTAAAATTGGTGAAAATAAAATATTTTTAGAAAAAGTGACAAACATAATTTTATTGAACTTTTATTATTATCGGACATATGTTATAATAAAGAAAATATAGTTAGTGAAATAAAATAGGGATAACTGGTAATGCAAATTTTCTAACAGGAAAACAATATTTTGTGAAATTTACAAAGATTCTCTTACTATATAAAAGTAAAAATATAGAAAATAGCCACCCGAATTTTGACGAGTTGGCATTCCTAACTTTTAAATAGGTGAGAGATTAGTGTTCGAATTTTTCACCTCCAAATCCTCAACTAAAAAAAATTGCAAATATTAAATAATATAAATTTTAGTAAAATCTAAAAGAGAACACTCATTATTATAACTATAACCAGTTTTGGCCCTTGAATATTCCAAATGATTCTGACATAATGAGAGAGATTTAATCTTCGAATCCTATCACCCCTCCCCTACCCGCCCCTTGCTAAATAAAAAACAACTATGTATAATTACTCGTATATAATTTGAAGCCAAATTTTCTTTACAGTCCAAATATATTATTCAATAAGAATTAAAAAAAATGAAATGGAAAATCCGCTCAAAATATAATTTATAATTACCTCAAGTGAAAGTGCTCGTTTTGAACGGGGAGTCGCAAATAGAAGGGGCAAAAGAAATATTTGAGTAAATTATATTTTCGGTATCATAGAACATGATTTTATTTTATTTTGATCCCAAATATTTACTTTTAATTTCATACTTGCATTTTAGGCCCCATCAACAAATTTTTTGTCAAAATTTTTTGATAATTTTAGTTTAAAACTATTTTGATATTCTTAATTTCAATTTTTTTGTATCATTAAGAATAATATAAACTAAATATACGATAAATTGAGCAAATGAGCATGTCATTCACATAGTAATTCATTGATTTTGAGACTAAAATTGCATATTTTTTTTTAATTTTGGAACTAAAAGTAAATTTTTGGAACCAAAATAAATTAGCGTCGTATTCTATTGGACCAAAAAAAGCAATTCACTCGAAATATTTTGCAAAATTAACTACATAAAAATTACTGTAAATTTTACCAGGATAATGGTAAAACTATAATTATATATTTCTTTTAATTTATATATGACTAGTTTTATACCCACACATTGAGTGGTCTAATAAATTAATTATGTTAAAATATGAGAAAATTTAATCATATATTAAAGTCGGCACAGAAAAATATATTTAATTTTTGTTTATCAATATTTTCAATATTAATTATACTAAAAATTATTAACTTGCATCATATTATTTGTATAAATTACATTAACTAAGAGAGAAAAAACAAAGTAAATCGAAAACATGCAAAAATAGAAGCACATTCAATAATTAGCTCAATTTAAATGATAAAATAAAAAAAATTATACTTTTATTGTTTCAAAAGTTTAGTACAAAAATGAATTTTAAAAAAATAAATTGTTGAAAGTATAAT
>AYJT01089962.1:0-12757 GCA_001278415.1 Ocimum tenuiflorum | reverse complement strand
CTATTTCTAATCTAGTCCTTAGCTCAGGGATTATTTAGATTCCTCTTGTATTCAACAGTATAAATGGGTGACTAGTCAGCAAAAGTCACACATTCAACTCTTTCTATTTTGTACTGTAGCTTTTTTGCATCCTGTAAGTACTCAATACACTGTAATTTTCGACCCCGATCATCGCAATCCTTTTAATTTTCATCGCTAAATCTATAAAGTATCAGTCAATCCATCTGGGGGACTATAAACCTTCCTGAAAGTCTTGGTGTTCGACTACAATCAAGTCTAGGGCCTCCTTTTGATCCCGATCAAAAATGAACCTCAACAATACTTGTATAATTGTGCCTCTAATTTACACTATTGGCAAGTCTCAAAAACTCTCTCTCCTCTCTCTCTCTCTCAAAGAAAAGGAAGTATATAATAAGAACGGAAGATGAACGCCATCATCTTTAAATCCCCAATATGCCCTCGGTTTGCTCTTCCCCCAGTTGCCACCTCCGATCTCCCACATGGCTTCCACTCATCGCTCTGCTTCTAAGTATGCTTCATTTTCATTTTCTTTTTTCTAATTTCCCTTTTTCGTATTTTACATTTTTACTCTTTTTTCCCATGAGGATGCATGGTGTTTGTTTTTTTCACTCCTTTTTTTTCCCATGGGGATGCATGGTGTTTGTTAATGTAGTTATCCACATGGGCTTTTTGCTTTTTTTTTTGTTTTTTAATGCTCATTTCTTTTCTTTATACCCACAATGTCCAACCCATATTACTCAAATATTAGTAATATTTTCCCAATATCATAGGCCCATTAGTGCAAAATGTAATAATTTATATTTTTATACTAAACCATGCATAAATATTCGTGATCCATTTACTATGTTATACCTAAGGGTGAGCAGAATCGAACTGTGACCTGCAAATCGAATCGAATCAATAATTTTGGATTTGTTTTGTACCTGAACTGCCCAAAACCTCCAAAATTATATTTTTATTTTATTTTTATATTATTAATAATATTTAACTCTAATGTTTTATATTATTATCTATATTTGATTATTAATATTAAATTAAAATGATCGAACCAAAACCAAAATCGAACATTTAGTACCGTTTGAATATTTTTGGGTAGTCGGTTCAGGTTAAATTTTTCAAAAAAATTTGGGTTGGAGTTTGAATGGTTCAAACCAAACCCATCGTATTCACACCCTCAGCTATACCAATATTTGATGTCTCTATCTTCTAATATTTATATTTAAATTGATGGTGATAATCACTATATTATGCCTACACAAATCTCTAAAGAGATGTCAAGATTGTGAAGAATCCATTTCGTCCACAGCGCAAGGCGCATGTCCAAGTAACACACTCTATGCCTCCGGGAAAAATTGAGGTCTTAAAAGTAATGGAAAATTGGGCTTAAAAACAACCTACTATCCACCTTAAGCCTGTCAAAATCTGCTGGAAGCCTCGAGATTACCTACCAGATCCAAGTTATGATGGATTTCATGATCAAATGCAAGAAATAAGGAAAGAGCCAGAGAGATTCCTGATGATCATTTTGTTGCTTTGGTTGGCGATATGATAACTGAAGAAGCCATTCCGACGTATCAAACGATACTAAAATATTAAGGATGGTGGTATGAGCGATGAAACAGGGGCTAGCTCGACCCCAAGGGCAATTTAGAATAGAGCATGGACTGCTGAAGAAAACAGACATAGTGATCTTCTAAATAAGTATCTATATCTATGTGGACAAATCAATATGAGGTAAATGGAAAAGACTATTCAGTATCTCATTGGGACAGGATTGGTGAGTCTCCGATTTATTGGGCTCCAATTTTTGTTTATCTATTAAATGTTAGTGAATATTTATGAAAAAAGTTACTTTCATGTGAATATTAAACGTTGAACGTTGAGCCCAAAAAATACTTTACTTTTTAATTCTAAAGTCAAAAGGTACAATTCCACTCAACAACGAAAGCTAAATACCAAAAATTACAGAAATTGCAGAAATCCTAACCACAATAACTCACGCACTTGACACTACTTGAGATCGTGGTCCATGACCCCAAACCCACGACCCCCCATGTCCATGTCGTGGTCTTCGAGATCGTGGATCGAAACCCATGACCCCACGCCTTCGAACGTAGTACTCGACCCTCGACCCTTACTACTTCGAACGAGGTCAGCCCTTGACCCATGAATGTGGGCTCACTTCCGCTCCCGCCTCTTCGATCCTTCGAACCATCCGCCCCTGATCAATAGATTGAGGCCTGTCTTCCTTAACCCCTCGACCCAGCCGCTCCCTATCATCATGTTTTTGTTTGCATGCAATAATGATTTTAATTGTTAATTTTGTTTTACAATCTCTTGTTCTTTTATGTCTCCGTGTTGACTTTGTTCTTTATGTTTCTTCATCCGCTATTATTAAGTATTGAATCTACTTATATAATAAACCGGAGTAGTCATCCAAAATAACATCTTTATCACTTTTCCTCTTAAAAACATCACATCATCAAAATTATTTTTTTCTTTATTTTATTATCTATCTATACAATATATATTATTCATAAAGTAAGTACAAAAAATCTCAAAAAAATTACATCGTCTTCTTTTTTTAAAATTTATTTTTATTAGTTTCTTTGAAAGAAATATAAACATAATTTTATTTTATCATTTAAATTGAGTTAATTTTATATGCCAAATTCAGCTTACTTTTTTCATTCTATTTTTGTTAAATTTATTTATATATATAATATAATGTGCAGTTAATACTTTATATAGTATAATTATATTGATAATATTAATGGACCAAAATTAAATATGTGTTCCTGATAATAAAGTTAAAAATATAATTTTATTTATCGTATCTTAGAAAAAGTAATCTTGTTGAACGCACCCAACATGGGTGTAAAACTAGTTATAATTTCACAATCTATTTGTAGGATCCCAAGGGTGAAACAATCCCTACCTCATGTTTATCTACACATCCTTTCAAGAAATAGCTACTTTCATCTCCCATGCCAACAATGCAAGGGAGCATGGGGACATGAAACTGGCTCAAATATATTCAATAGCAGCAGATGAGAAGCGCCACGAAAATGCTTACACCAAGATTGTAGAGAGTATTTGAGATAGAACCTGATACAACAATGCTCGCTTTTGTTGACATGATGAGGAAGAAGATCACTATGTCTGCCCACTTGATCGACGATGCTTGCGACGACAACATTTTCGAGAACTACTCTGTTGCTCAAATTGGAGTTTACACTACGAAAGATTATGGTGACATTGTAGAATTCTTGGTTAGTAGATGGAAAGTGGCTGATATAAAAAGGACTAAATGTTGAAGGACGGAAAGCTCAGGAATATTTACGTGGGTTGCCTCAGAGAATTAAAAGACAAGTGGGGAGAGATCAAGTGAAGGCTAAAGAAGGATCAAGAATCCCATTTAATTGGATATATGACAGAGAGGTGCAACTCTAAACAAGAAATCGCTCTACAGGTCGATTACTATCCAAATTTCATGTTCATCTTCACCATATTATTAGTTCTTCATATAAGGTTAGTTCTTGTTTAGTTATTTTGTACTCAAAAGTATGATAATTGCTTTCACTAAATAAAGTGATGAATTTATAAAATAACCACCCTCACTGTATCAAACAATTAGAAGGATAGTGGGAAGAGATCAAGTGAAAGCTAAAGAAGGATCAAGAATCCCAATTAGTTGGATATACACTAGAGAGGTGCAATTCCAAATAAGAAATTGCTCCAGGTTGATTACTATCAAATTTCATGTTCATCTTAACCATATTATTAGTTCTTCATATAAGGTTTGTTTTTGTCTAGTTATTTTGTATTCAAAGCATGATAATTGCTTCGATTAAATAAACCTCTAATACATTGTACCTATAGGCGGTTCGAGTTCTCTACTACATAAACTTCTCATATCTCCTCCTCTATTAACAGATCACTATCATTTGTACAAGATATTTTACGGTATCTATGACAAACTGACACATGATTTTGGAATTGGAAGCAAAATAATTATGGAATTTTTTAATGTTACAAGAGATTTAAACATTTTAAACTTTATAGCTCTTAACTAAAAACTGTAGTATTTTAGACTTTCAGAATCAACTCCGTTCCATGTTTTCCATAAAACCAATATTTTCTAAGAAGTAATTCTTATTAATTAAATTGATTTTATTTTCGTTAGTTTAAAATACTCAAGGACAAAAAATAATATACTATGCTATACATACATACATACATAACACACAGACATATTAAAGATCACATGACAAAAATACGAGGTCTCGCATTTTAATACCTCTTTTGATACATTTTACAATTTAATATATTTTTATACAAAGATAATAGTATAATAACCTTTTGAGAACTTAATCAATTTGTATGCATTTGCTTAGGTCGCTTTGAAGGAGGTTGATTTTGATGGACAATTTATTCTATTTGATTGGCAAAAACTTGTATTAGGCCGTCTAAATAATTTAGGCGGATCTAAATAGTTTATTTTCACCAATCTAAACCATATTCATCTTGAATCTTAAACTCAAATTCATATTCCTCCGAAATTTTAAACGAAAACCCGCCTATATTATTTAGGCGATCTAACGGAGACCTCCTATACTTGATTTATTTAAGGTGACTTTGGATATTAATCAACCTAATCATAAATAAAAAAGGAATTCAATAATCAGTAAGGGCTTATTCTTATTTCTTCACTTGTTCTTCTTTTCAAAATCTTATTTGAGCATTTTTTTAATACATGATAGTAATTGCATTTTATTTAGAGTAATTCCAATGCAGGACCCGAAACATGGTTTTCTTTTCGATTTAGGACTCAAAAGATCGATTTTCGATCCAAAACCTTAAAGATGTCAAAATTTTCAATTCAAGATCCGAAAGATATCAAACTTTTCAATCCATGACCTCCACGCATAACAGTGTTAAAATAACATCCGACAAATGCTGATGTGGCTGTTACATAGCCACATCATCAACACACTTCATATTTTTCACAAAATTTTAAAAAAAAAACAAACAGAACAATACATATATATAATTTTTCGTTCTCGATAAAAAGAATTGAGAGGTTGAGAACCAAAAATTATATATATGTACTTTTCTGTTTGTATTTTTTTAAATTTAATTGTGAAAAATATGAAATGTGCTGATGATGTGGCTATGTAACAGTCATGTCAATATTCATCGGATGTCTTTTTAACATCATTAAGTGTGGAGGTCCTGGATTGAAAAGTTTGATATCTTTCGGGTCTTGGATTGAATATTTGACATATTTCAGGTCTTGGATTGAAAATGTTGATATCTTTCGGATCTTAGATCAAAAATCGATCTTTTGAATCCTAAATTGAAAAGAAAATCATCTTTCGAATCCTAAATTGAAAATATTCCTTTTATTTTATAGATAATTGAGATAAGAAAGGAAATTGAAATCCTTAAATCCTAAATTATGTATCCGCTTAGGCAGTAGGGTTGCCTACTTTCCAATGCCTAAGCTAGTCTTGCAAAAATTTCAACGTTAAATAAAAGTAGCAATTTTGCATGAAATAATTTCTACGAAAATACATATTCCGAGGAGGATTATTCTCGTAGATGCCATTATCAGGATAGGCATAATAACCAATGCACTTCACATTTTTCAGAAAAATAATTTTCTCCAAAATACATTTAAAATTTATATTTATATTTTCTTTATCCTACATGCAAGCAAATGATTTTTTATAATTTTTTTTTAAGAGTACTTCCAGGAGCAACACATTTTTCTGAATGTTATAACATTACTATGTGACGTTGCAAGACGTTTTTGCAGAATTTTAGACATTAAATTCCTTAAAACATCTTACAAATTAAGAGGAGGTGATAATTAAAACCTCCTCCTTGCGTAGAGCCATTCATCTTTCCACATATTAAATGCACTAAGATTTGAATCCCACTCTTCAACCAGAAGTGATAAATTTTTCATTAAAGGATAATGATAATCAATGACACTAACACATTATATTATATCATATATGATTCCGTGAGCATGTTAATATTTGCATTCCCTACAAACAAATCTAGGTTATGATCATATAAATCGATGGAGATCAACGATATAACAAAAGAAGTCGATAATTTTCAACTCGATTAGATACAAAAATATTCTAGTTTATTTTGAATAGATCAAACAGCGCTAAACCTAGCCAGATTTAAAATATTAAACAACTCGATGGAGTTGCGAGCTCAACTCATCCAATAGCTCTACTTTAATTCAACTAATAGTTATTACTCTTGACTAAGTTTGCTGGCATCATGGCGAAAGTATTTTAAACTTCCATTAGACACACTTCATTTAGTTAATTTCCCTATATTTGAGGCCAATAATCGAACTAAAAAGTATAAAAATTGAAAGAACAGATTTTGTTCATAAAATTTACCGATCAATATTTAAAGTTGAATATATATAAAGTTAAAAACCGAATCGAGGACAGATCGAAAAATTATCTATTAGTTGGTTGGTTTTCTATTTTAAATTAGCCCAACTTTTTGTCGGACAAAATTCTATAAATAGTGATAAATTTAACTATACTGAAAGGTCTTGATTCATATCGGTAATCAATTATAAATCCAAAAACTACGTGCTTGAATGAAAAAGAAGAGAGATGTTCATCAAGAGTGGAAAGACAACATCGACAAGAATTGACGATGAGTAACATGAGGAAGAAAAAGAGTAGATTGTAGGGAAAGAAAATTATATTAATTTTACTTGTATCATAACAACATGATTGATTTTGTAATATAGGGTATTTAGGCAGGATCTTAACAATTCGTAACACAGAAGGCTCCGAAGGTTTAATATAAATTGCTTTTTGAATTTATAGATATAGACAATGATATTGGTAATTTAAGAATTTATTGTTAAATGACCAAGTATTTTATTAAAATCGAGATCATTTAGTCACTTTAAACACATTTCAGTAGTGAAAACATATATAAAATATGGTCAAACCTTAATTTACATGATAAATTATTCATAAATTTTCAATTACATATCAAACTATTTGTAAATTTTCAATTCCATGTCAAACTATTTGAATTTTCAATTATATGATAACTGTATAGATTTTGTTCAACTACATGAAAGTTGTTTTCTTTGGCAACACAAAGCTTACTGTGCATCACTGGATTATTTAATTTTTAGATTTTAGTTAGAAGTTTGTAGCCGCACTACATTGCCGATTTAGAAGTCCACGGTGCACAGTTAGCTTTTTGTCACCGTAGAAAATAATTCATCATATAATCAAACAAAATCTATATAGATTGTCATATAATTGAAAATTCAAATAGTTTGACATGTAATTGAAAATTCATAAATAATTTATCATGCAAACGAAAGTTTGACCTATAAAATATTCTCTAGCGGTATAGGTCGGTTCGATCCGACTTCCCTACTCACCCTTCAACTCAAAAAAAATTTGAAGATCATTTAAATTAAGTAATTCCCGTATTATACGCGTATGAATGTGCCTCTATATATCAACAGAGTTGCAGAGAGAAAGCCTCTCTCTCTTAAGGGAAACCAAGTGTTAAGCAATTGAAAATGGCAGTGAAGCTGAATGGCATCACTTTTCAATGCCCAAAATGCCCTCCATTTGCTCTTCCACCACGATCTCCTACGTTTTGCATCCATTGGCGCTGCTTCTAAGTACATTTCCACCATTTTTCTCCTTTCTTCTTTATTTGCAAGATGCGTCAAAGAATGCCTTATACTACATGGGATCCTGCATTTTACATTAAGTATCTACCACTCCATGTATTCTTGAACTGGGAAACATCCTTCTCCAAAAGAAAATGATACATCTGAAGAAACAATTGGGATGGTTACTTTTTAAGTTTTGAATAGATAAGTGTTTTGATTAGTCCTTTATGCCTACATTTTATTTGCCTTACTCATAGAATGTAACTCAATTAGTTCTAGTAATGGAGAACACAGTATCTTCAATCTTCATTGCCTACTCAGATTGATGCAGAACATATCATGTCTTCCATCATCACTTTCCAAATTTTGACAAGCTTTTTTTTGCAGATCATTATGTCGGTCGACCCGTCTAAATCATTTAGGATGTCTAACATGAGACCTCCTTTTATCCTTTTTATTTGATTCTAATAACAAAATTGAAGTGTCAAACTATGGCAATCAATGTGATTATATGCCTGCACCAATCTTCTACAGAGAATTCAAGAAGCTTTTTAGTCCACCACGCGAGGTGCATGCCCAAGTAACACACTCTATGCCTCCGGAAAAAGCTGAGATCTTCAAAGCCATGGAAGACTGGGCCAAGAACAATGTACTCGTCCACCTTAAGCCCGTCAAAAACTGCTGGCAGCCTCAGGATTTCCTACCAGATTCAAGCTCCGACAATTTTCATGATCAAATGTAAGAAATAAGGGAAAGAGCCAAAGAGATTCCAGATGATTATTTTGTTGTTTTGGTTAGCGATATGATAACTGAAGAAGCCCTTCCTACGTATCAAACGATGCTCAACATACAAGACGGTGGTGTGCGCGATGAAACAGGGGCTAGCTCAACTCCGTGGGCAATTTGGACGAGAGCATGGACCGCTGAAGAAAACAGACATGGTGACCTTCTAAATAAGTATCTCTACTTATGTGGACGTATTAATATGAGGCAAATTGAGAAGACTATTAAGTATCTCATTGGGTCAGGAATGGTGAGTCTTGGGTGATTCAATTTAGTTCTTTCTTTTTGCTTATGCTATTATTATCAATATGATTTGCTTAGGCGCTGATGAGGCAATTTTTGTATCACCTAACGATTAAAGGGGAAGAATCAGGAATATGAGCTCATAAACCTGAATAGAGATAAGGGTTGATTTTCATTAGATGCGATGAGGAATTACGAAGACAATAAAGCAGCATCAATATGAGAATGTTGTGTATTTTACGAGTGAGAATTGATGCATATTTATATGTCTAAAATCCTAACAAATTTCCTAATATTTGGAGATGAGGATAAACTTATTTTGACTAAGTCTATGGATCTTCGAACTAGTTCTAACCACCTTTGAGCCCCTTCATGCTTGTGAACTCGTGCCCCATCTAGCCTTTGAGCTCGAGCTCCTTCAGCCTGTCGAGCTTGAACTATTTCAAATTTCCTTCAAGCTCTTTCAATTCGAGTTGGAGCAGTTCCAAGCCTTCAAGCTACTTCGACCTTTCTTCAAGTCCGAGTTGTGTCTATATGAACTCAACCTCCAAAGCCTTCGATTTTTTGAGCCACAGATTTTTTTACCTATTAAATATTAATCAGTTTTTTTTTTTTCAAAAAAATATTTACGTACTATTTTTTTTTAACTTTATTTTACTTTCTCTTATTCTACAAACTGTGTAACGACAACTTTGTTCCATATGTTTCTACTTCAGCTATTATTAGGTAACGAATTAATATTACTACATTCCTTTTATAGGATTCCAAGGAAGAGAACAATCCCTACCTCGGGTTTTACACATCCTTTGAAGAACGAGCTACTTTCATCTCCCGTGCCAACACCGCAAGGCTAGCGAGGGCTCACGGCGACATGAAACTGGCTCAAATCTGCGGTTCAATTGCAGCAGACGAGAAGCGCCATGCAACTGCCTACACAAAGATTGTAGAGAAGTTATTTGAGGTTGACCCTGAAACAACAATGCTCGCTTTTGCTGACATGATGAGGAAGAAGATCTCTATGCCTGCCCACTTGATGACAACATTTTCGCAAATTTTTGTGCTGTTGCTCAACGCCTTGGCGTCTATACTGCCAACGATTACGCTGATATTATAGAATACTTGGTTAGTAGATGGAAAGTGACTAGTATAAAAGGACTAAATGTTGATGGGCAGAAAGCTCAGGAATATTTATGTGGGTTACCTCAAAGAATTAGAAGGGTCGTGGGGAGAGATCAAGTGAGGGCTAAACAAGGATCAAGAATCTCATTTAGTTGGATATATGATAGAGAGGTGCAACTCTAAACAAGAAATTGCAATGCAGGTTGATTACTGTTCATGTTCCTTGTAACAACATTCCATATAGGGGTGGTTCTAGTTTTGATATTTACTTATTTTGTATTCAAAGCAAGAGAATTGTTTTTATTATAAATAAATCTGCATGAGTTATTATTGCAAAATAATTTTAACTGATACTCTATAAGGGTTCTATTCTCTACTACACAGACATTCATCTCCTTCTCTGTCAATGGATATGGCCGTTTGTACAAAATTTGATTAATTGGTATTTTTTCCGGCAACAATGAAAAAAACTTTCTAGGTCTGGAAACAATTAATTGTAGGATTTATTATGTTATGAAAAACTTAAACCTTTAAAATTTACAGTTCTCAACTAAAAATGTAATATCGATCAAACACTTGGATTTTCAAAATCAACTCTGTTCAATAGTGTCCATAAAATCAATAATTTCCTCTCAAAAAATATCTTATTAACTAATTTAGTGTTAATTATATTTATTTAAATTTAGTTAGTTCAAAATACCAAGTGTCGAGCTTTTCACGCTTATTTATGTCTGGAAAAATCATTAATGAAAATTAACTTAATCCAGAGTTAGTCTTAAGCGAATCAATTCTGTTCAAACGTAACTGAAACTATTGATTTTAACGGGCTAGAACTAAAATCAAATTGTAATTGTTGCAATTAAGTGATTCTTATTTCGCCTATTATTATTGAAAGTTTCATGGATAAGGATTCGTTCGTCTGAAATTTATCCCCGGAACTCTGTTTGTCAATGTTCAGCAGGTAGTATGATGATTTATTTAGTTTAGTTCCATTAATTTAAAGAGGATCGACTAATGCATTCCAAAAATATAATATATGTAGAATTCATTAATAAATAACTAATACAGTAATCATCTATTTGTAGTAATAAATATTTGCATTCTCTCATTAGATTAAGAGAAAATATTTGATAATATAATAATTTATCTATGAAGTATAAAGATTTGATCATAATGAGAAAATATTTACACCAAATTCTAGCCACACCCATATATATTTGCCCAAATTCTAAAAATATTTACACCAAATTCTAAAGATAATAATGATCATAAAGATTAGATTAAGAGAAAATATTTGACCGAATTCTAACAACATCCATATATATATAAAAAATTAAAATCAAAATTAGAAACTAAAATTAATACATGCGATTAATGGCATGCATCCCTATTCGAAATTCAAATCCCTTGAAAGTGAGTAAATGTATTTTCGTATTAAAACCACTGTAAAATTCATGATAATTTTCTCATACTAACAGATAAAAAATTCCTATTTTCGTTAATCGAAGAAAAAATTTATTTAAAAAAAAGATAAATCAGTCATTCAACTAAATCATCTTAGATAGTAATAAAATAAAATTAATAATAGGAATTTAGAAATATTGCGACTTGTTCGAGGCCATAGTCAAAACCAAAGAGATGTGAGAGGCACGGAGAATCGCTTTGGTATCGCCAACCTTCAATGCAAGTTATTCGTCATTGATATAAAATCGACGCTCTTGCTCTGCAAATTGGCTTCTGTATCAATGTTTACTCAATTCATAAACCGACGAAAACGAAAAAATAAAAATTAATGCGGTAAATAAAAAACTGCTAGCCGAAGAAACGACATGACTGAATCGGCAGTAAAAAACACAAAAGAGAGACTTCGCCGATGTGAGTGCATTCAAATGCGATGAGCCTTGAGAGTTATTTATAGGCCACATTTAGGGCGACCCTGAAACCCTAAATGCGAATAGACTAAAGTACCCTTGAGCGTCCATCTTAAGTTCTTAACCACAGACCACAAACATCACCGCGAATTGACTTTCTCGTATTTAAACATCAATCGACAGCTTACTCAAACAAAAGAAAAATCGACAGCTATAAACATATTTCTGTTGAGGTTCATTTTTTATCGTTGTATTGATCGAGACTCTAAGTGAGAAACTAAATCAAACACCAAGACTTTCAGGAAGATTTTATAGTCCCCGGAACGGACTTTGCTAGTATTTTGTTGAATAATTCGATACGGAGAAGGTAATCAAATTTTTGAGTGACTAACGTGTGTGAAAGATGCTTGTGTACAGTGTGTTTGCATTATTTATACTGTTACATATTAGAGAGAATCCGAATAATTCTTAAACTAATGGGTCACTCTGCAAATACCCGGGGCGATCTGCAAAGCAATTGGTCTCAAGCGTTTTGGACCATGCTGAGTTAGCAATGAATCATTCTGGATCTTTCCGGGGGGATTCGAAGTGAGGCACTCATGCGAGATTCGAGCCTTTGGGGCCTTCAGGTTGTAGAACTCGTGCTAAATTTTCCCTCTAGGTTCGAGAAGCTCCATCGGAGGGTTGGAGTTCGATAATCCATCCTCAAAGTCGGTACCTCGATCCTTGATCTGTGGTTGGGAGATGAAGCGTAGAATGTGTGTAAAGACAGGTCAGGTGGTGTATGCCTATCGGGAGACGTGCGAATCGAGTTTGAGTGTCCTTACTTGGCTGGAGGTCTTAGAAGTGTTCCGTGAATACGCTCCACGTAATATAGATTTATAGTAGAAGTCTTGTCAGTGACTTGGCTTGTTATTATAGATTGGCCACGAAGGACTACCGGATTAGATCAGTTTACCCTTCGGGGAACTAGTCGTCCCAGAGTATGGATATTCGCACTCAGGGCTCCGACTTTACATGTCATTGTCAG
>AYJT01089956.1:0-25733 GCA_001278415.1 Ocimum tenuiflorum | reverse complement strand
AAAAAAAAATTAGGAGCAATTCCAATAACAAAGCTCCAAGCTTTCATCCAATGATCCAACAATGTCCTCCATATATTTCCATGCCAAAAAAAGAAGAAAAAAAAAACGTTGCCAAAAATATTTCAGCAACAAAATTCCTCTAACCGTACATTCCACGTCATCAAGAATCTGTCATCCGATATTTCTACTCGAATCAAGACCGTGAAAGGGAAGTTTTCCAATCACCGGCTCAAACCCATTGTCGAAACAGTTAGAAAACCGGCGCTATCGTCTCCGGTCTTGCCAGCGTTTGTTCCGGTCGTCTTGATAGCCCAATGGCTGAACCATGTTTTGCTGGTTCGCCTTCCCATGCCTATATCCATTCCTCGTATTCACATTCGCCTCATTCTGGTAGTAATCACGGTGCCTGGACGGGCTGTTTTCCGGGCTCCATGAGTCATATTCCGACCTATTTGCACTGCTACTTCTACCACCCCATGCCACGGCTCCTCCTCCTGCATAGGCATGGTGGTAGTTTCCACTTCGATTATTTTGATATGGGTGATTGTTCGAGTCGAAACCATGTCTTGATCTCGATGAAGAGGAGACTGGTGGTGGCTCGTGCAGGTAATTGGGGGGCGTGGCTGAACGAGACGGTGGCAACGTAGAGGTTGCCACGCCGTTTAGCACCACCATTTCTGAGTTTAAATGTGTGTTGGAGTAATTAGGCATGCTTTGGTGGTGCATTTGTGGATTCTGCTGCCACTGTTCAGGCAACTGACTTGGAGTCTGCACCACATTATGGGCATAGTGTTGGAGGGTTGCCGATGGCTGAGCCGCCATGATTGTGGTGGCCGGAATCTGAGACTGAACCTGATACGTGCTGTTGATACCGCCATGCTGCCGCGAAAAAGGGTTTCTCGAGAAGTCCGGCTTCGCTCCGTTCTGCATCAAGAATTCAATTTTCAAGAAAGAAGATGTCAACAACATTATTCAGCAGAAGCTCCATGTCAGAGATTTTCTTTTTAAAAAGTAATATTTTTGGGAAACGTCCATGAAAATTACATTCTCATAGTCTTCCATTTTCCAAATAGTGAATTTGCCTTGATTATACATCTGTGGTTTTATTTTGTTTTATTTTTTTTATTTTTGCCTGCATTCTGCCTGTTTTTCAATGGAATAAAATGCTTATGCCAACTTGTTGAATTTGCGACATTTGATCATTTTTCTTTACACCTATTTAATTTAGCGACCAAAAAACCATGCAAAAATGGGCAAATAAACGCACACTGAAGATTGCAAAAAAAAAAAGAAAAAAGAAAGTTGATAAAAAACTTGCAAAACTTCCCCAAGTTTTACACAATGTGCTAAAATTACGCACCGGCAAAGGGTCGCTCGAAGGCGTTGGAGACGGCAGGGAAACCTCAACGTTACTGTTGCCATTTCCTGCTAAATTACTAAAAGAACTCACCCCATTCGCTTTGATTTTATCGAGCAGTTTCACAGTTTCGTCGCTCGACAGATTACCACCAGCTTGCCCCGAAGTCAGAGCAAAAACCAATTCAGGGTTTTTCAAGAGCTCTGCTAGCAGCTCGAAATCTGGTTCAGGTATACTCTCCATCGATGCAGAAGCTGCCACAGTTCCATTGCTGTGGTTTGGGTTACTGGATGAGGCATCTAGGGTTTCTTCAACATCGGGCAGCTGCTCGATAGGGATTTCGAGGGTTAATGAATCGTCGCAGTCCATTTCACGGTCCCAGGGTTCCCTCGGATCAGATGGGACTTCTTGTAATGTCCTGTAAACTACTTCTCTCTCGCGTCTGATTCTGTTTTTCTGGACCTCTACTTCTTTGCTGTGAGCACCATCTCCTACGCTCCATGCCTCGTCGATTTTCAGTTCTGCAGGAAACAAACAGATTCTGGAATAAATAAGGAACATCCACAAACTAAATCAGCAAAGAACGAAGAAATAAGGCGATCGAACACACAAAATTGATAAGCCAAACAACTTATATGATTTATGAGTGTAACATCCAAAAATGTTCCCTTACGCTGTCTACACCCAAAAAAAGCTACTTAATGCAGCTTTCCAAATTTAGAGCTCGCACTTTTTGTAATAAGCTTCAACATTTTGCATGAATTTTACCACAAGCAAATGTAAGGCAGGTTATAATTTTGGTTATTCAGCACTTGCACATTTATTCAGCTCCCCCCAAAAATAAGATACATCGTTAATGAGGTCACATAGACCTGCATTCTGCAAGAAATTGGCATCCCAATATCAGCTTTTAGTCATATTTATCTTCAGTTGGGAAAAAATCACGAGGCGCCCTGTACCTTAGTGGAAACAAAATTAATGTGAATGTGAAAAATATGTGAAATGGACAAGGGTTTGTAATTTTTTAAATTTATTTTAAAATAAATATTATGTAGTTACAATAAACTTATTTTAGTGGGGAAAAGCTACATTGCATTGTTCAGGGAAAACAGTAGGGGGTGGAGGAGGTGGGGGAGTTAGCTAAAACGATTTTACTCTCCCTCGACTCTTGGAAATCAATTCGACGAATTTACTCCGAAACGTAGAATAATGATATTAATAGAGAAACGCCTGCAATTTAGTCCTTCAATGTGAACACTGGAAAACTGTCCTCTTAAAAAATTCAGTAGAGCATAATGGTAATATAATAACAGCAAGAAAATCATGAAATTAATTGGGCCAATAGTTGTAACAACCCTCTCCCCAACACTGCATTTTGTGTATTAATGAGTCCTGCAATGTTCAAAACCAGCATAGCCACGAAACATACAAGATTTTCCAAGTTTTTTAATAGGCCAAGCCACAAGGAGTTTTTAAAATTATTTCTTAACCGTTCCAAATGTCGAAAAGTGGAATAGAGCTTTAATACCTCTCACAAAATGCACAGCGTTATTCCCAAAAAAAAAAGAAAAAGTAGCCCCACATTTCAGTTGGGGGTAAAAAGTTAATCACTATATCCATCAATAGTTTATCTGATTATAAAGTATTGACAGTTTTAGGAGAAACAACTGCTGTTTCGTCAGATAGTATTTATGTGAACTTATAAATATTCCTTGATTTTTGCTAGCTGTCAATACATAGCACATTAATTTGAAAGTAAAATTCCAGTTTATTAAGCAAAATACCATACTTTGAGTTAGTATTGAGAGCAAATTCAAGCATATTCCGACCTTGCTCTTTTCTGAAAGAGTGCTTAAGCATAAAAGGAGTTCATTTAACTTCTTCTCTTTTCATTTCTTTATCTATTAAGGGTGGAGCAAATTACTTTGTAATTTGATAAATTGTAAATTACAAAAAAAAAAATTATATAACAACAATAACATTAAATCCCAATAGGTGAATGAGCAACGGAATGTACCTGGAGGCATCTGCCATGGGATTGGAATTCTCTTGACCTTTTTCAAAGGAGGCTCCAAATTCAAAGAAGAAATTTCTTGAGGATTAGAAAGTGTTGATAAAGAACCATCAACTTTCCTATGTTCCTCACGTTCGGTCTGAACATTAGATTTAGACACAGGTGTTGCTAAACTGGCATGCAAACTGTTAACTGTGGTCAACTTCTTCAGTTTTTCACTCTCGGGCTTTACTTTTTCATCGGGAGGTGTAACTGTCTTCCCATGCTTATTCTGCATAAATTGAGCACGCATCTTTGCTTTCTGTATATCATCAGCAGAGAGTGGGCGGCTCTGTGTAGCAGATGTGGATCTTGCAACCTGGGGACTCCTTACAGCCGATTTTTCACTGGGATGCTCCACCAACTGGACTTTCCGGCGCTCTCGTGTTTCTGTAACTGTTAAGGCATACTATTTCTAGAACCAAAAGAAGTGGGGGAGGACAGAAAATAGAAACTAGATACATTATACATAATTAAAATAAAAGACTTCTTATAATCAACTATCAACCTTCACGGATATTTTTATCGATGGTTCTTCATTGGTACACAACCATGATCTCATTTAGGATAAGAATAGGCCGATTTACAGAAGTATAAAAGTAGTCTACAAAGCATAGCTGATGATACAAAGAAGGATACGGGGTGGAAAAACACCTCTCCTTTTATTGGAGTCGTCCCCGGATGCTGTAAGCATTTTTAAAGGTTGAGCATTATCCAGCTTCCTGTACAAATAACTGGCTTAAAATGCAACAATAAAACAAAATCCATATTTAAACTGAAACTGGGAACAGACTGATAGAAGCTGGATACCTAGGGGAATCAGGACTGGCACACATTAACCTCAAAGCATCTTCCTGAATTTTTAAAAATAAAGTTAGCACTTAAGGGGACATGTTTTTACATATATAGTGGTAAGGCCATTAAAATCTTACAGGATTTTCCTTTTTCAAGTCCCAAGATTCATTGCCCATAACCTCGCTAATGCTGCATATTAAAGACAGAATGTTAATTAAAGTGAAAAGAGCATTTTATCCATGGAACAAAGTAAGGAGCTTGCCTCTGTTTCAACAGCATCTCATCCTGTAAATCACTGGCTGATTTCAATGTATTGCTTTTCTTTGAAGATAGATTCTTTCCAAGCATCTTGCTCCATTTCGATAATAGAGGCCTTGCCCTGTGTGAGATGTCTGAATTTCAAATCAGAAAATGAGCCAACAGGCAAAGAGACTTCAGGCAACAGGGCTCATAATAGCAGGCAGCATAAAAGAATCAAATACGTGATGCAATATTTTTTGGCATGAAAAATATTTTATTTTTCAACTATAGGATTATAAGCAAAGATGGTCTGATTCTGAAGTGCAGGAGAGAGTCAAGATCATAAAGCTAACTTTCACGCCAGACAGACACCGAAATCTCTGGAAACATATGTAACGTCAACATTCCTCCAGAAAACATATTCATTGAAGCATATAGATGCTGATGTATAACCAAAGAAGGAAAGCAGTCCAGGAGTTTGTAAAATATAATCAATGACACACCTGATGCTCTGTAAAACCGCAGCCTATTAACACTTTGCAATATAGCAGACATATGCCCAGGCAAAGCCTTGCTTAGAGGCAAATAATCGAGCAACTGAAAATTAAAAATTAACCTGTAAGCTATCAGAATACAATGATAAAGCATGAGATAAATTAAAAATACAAAAGTACCTTAAGGATAACAAGCAAGTAACTTGTCTGTTCTTCTTTAGCTGCTTCACTTAACCACGTAGCCAATATCATCAGTCCACCTTCACTTAAGAACCTGCAAATACACAAGAAGCGAATAATGAGGCGGAAGAGAATTCATTATGTCAATCATAGAATCAATGAATAGAATAGAAGTATACCAATTCAGCACCGAAGGATTGGTTATTCTCAAAATCCACCGCATCAATTTAATTTGTCCAGAGAATGATTCTTCTTTCCTCATTGAGTCAAATATATTTTTAACAAAATGCATGTCTGAGTCAGCTAGGCCAGACAGATCCTCATGCCTCTTTGAACAAGAAGGCCCTTCGTCAGTACTTGGGGGAGCCACTGTGTCTAAAGGAATTGGAGCTATTGTGTCTAAAGGGGCTGGAGACACCGCATTTAAAGGGATCGGAGCAACTGTGTCTAAAGGTATTGGAGCCACAGTCTCTAGAGGGATGGGTTCAGTAGGCATATCCGAATTCGAAATGGAGGTAATAGGATCGTGCATCACATTACAGGCAGTTGCATTAGATTTCTCTCTAGACAACCTGACAAACTTCCTCACTCTAGTTCGCTGCCCAGCAAAAAAGTCCCGAACCTACAAAAATTAATATTTCGACATCAACAAATAACTTCTTGCATCATTGGGCGCAATTGTCCTCCCAAAATATTTGTGTCCCTACAGTCATTTCTTTTAATGGATATCTAAATACAGTAGTCCTTCATCAAGCACAAAGCATACTTCCATCTCAGCGTCGGTCGACCAGACTAGAAAAAACAATGTATGAAGAACTGATGAGATTAAAACCTGAGTAACTGTGACTCCAAATTGAGCACTGATCTCCCGAGTCTCCCGCTTGCTAATTGCATCTTTCATGGAGAACACGAGTTGCATGTACTTCACAGCCTTGGGGTTCAGCAAATCTCTAGGTTTTTTCCCTGAACGAACAAATACAAAATAAACTCAACCAAGGGAAATTCCTACGATCTAAAGTTTATTTGAGATAATTATAAACATGTAAACAATGGAATTGTAAAAAATACATAATGAAAACAAAAAACCATAAAAATAGTCAAAAGCAAATTGAAACAGATAACAAACAAGAATATACCCAATAATTCAATCTAATTTACCGCCATTTGCAAAATATCCACAAAGGATACCAATTTCGATCACATGAAGCACATATGAAGAAGAAACAAATAGATAACCCGCGGGGGAAAAAAAACTCACCAATTTTAATGGACAAAGCACCAGCAGCCTGCATTACATTTTCAATCAATCAGAAAAAACCAATAAACCAAAATGCGCGAAACTAAGCGAAATTCAACAGAAACAAGACCATTTCTTGAGAAAGGGGATTGACTCCGGTTAGTTTGCATTGTGTGGCGACAATCTGCTGCAGCTTCTCGATCTGGTTCTGGAAAAGATCCTTCTGCTTATCCAACAGCTGCTCGTACGACGTCGTCGCTGGCGACGCCGCGAGTTCCATCAGTCGAGTATCTTTCGATAACTCCATCGCTCAATCCCAGCTCACCGATCCAGAAACCACGCGCATTTTGAGCTAACAAATACTGAAACAACTGTACAAAAAGACAATTAAAAGTGTTTGCTTTCCATTTGGCTATGGCTACGTGAATTGGAACAAGATGGAAGATGAAAAA
Organism: Ocimum tenuiflorum; assembly: GCA_001278415.1. Classification (NCBI taxonomy): domain Eukaryota; kingdom Viridiplantae; phylum Streptophyta; class Magnoliopsida; order Lamiales; family Lamiaceae; genus Ocimum; species Ocimum tenuiflorum. The sequence goes on along the minus strand of AYJT01089956.1, from coordinate 18,925 downwards.
CAAAATTAGGGTTTGATTTCGATTTTGGGCGACCCTTTGTTATTATTTATTATATTATATAATAATATTGTATATTATTATATTACATGCTTCATTAGCCTGGAAATTGGGAGCAGAGTGCCGATCACGCGCTTTATTGATTTCTTCTTTTTCTTTTTAATTTAATGACAATAATAACTAGAACTTGGGTAAAAACATACTAACAAAATAAAATAAATAAATTGTTTGCGAACTAGATATGTAAATATTGATTATTTTAGACTATGTAACGACTCAAAACTTTTAACATATTATTAAACAAAACCTATATTTTATTCATTCTTACTTTTTTTTATTCTAAATTTTTTTATCCATTATTATCTTTTGTGAATTGTGTTTAACGAGACATTGAAACATTAAAAATAATGTTCTAGCGTAGGAAATTTGTGAAAAGGAAAAGAAGGATTGTTCAAATCAGAGCTTCATTTCGATTTGAGTAAATTCAGATCGGTCTGACTGCATGCACACCCCACTCATGAACCAATCTAGGAACGTTTGAGTTTAGGAGATGATGATGAATTGTATAAAATTGATGCAAGATTGATTTTTTTTTTTTTTAAATTTTTGGCAGACATCAAGATTTTGACATATCTAGATTTAGTTGACACACATAAATCCACTAAAACTATCCTCTTAAATGGAGGAAGAAACTGTACAAAGTAAATACATGTCAAAGAATTTCACAGCAAAATGGGATGTAAAAACTTGCCCTACAAAACTGTTCCTAACAAAATCTTCACAGGACTGAAAAACACAACAGTGGATCGATTCTCCCGCCTTCATCGGAAGCTTTAAACGCGTCTATCATACGCGCCACCTGCATCGAGGGCCAAAAACGCAAAGTTTCTTCAGGGTTCGAGATGAGCAAAGAAATTATCTTCATCAAGAAATCTTTTTGACCAATGATAAAAAGTCTCCACCATGTAAGAGTTGAATAGTGGTTCAATGATTTTGCAGGAGAAACTGCAGGTTAGATAAAGCTGCCTTATTGGTTCTAATCTAGAGGGTTAAACATGTCAATACACACACATTTTTTTCTTCGGCGATGAAAAACCAGAGATGATATATCAGTGAAGTTTACGTACCTGTAAACTGAAGGTGATTACACAGCGTCGATATCCAAAATGCAAAGACCGTAAAAACTACACATGTTCACCCTTCAGGCATCATTGAACTCATTCATCGTCGAATATAAAGGAATACCGCATTATTCTTCATATCGAGTGAATCTGATTCAGCAACTTATTGTACTAAGACTAAATGAATGTAAAAGGGGGTTCATCGGAGTTCGATGATCGAACCTGCAATCATTAGACGGCAATATAAGTGTCAGAAGAAAGGTGTAGATATAATCTCCTGAGCAGCTAATGGTGAATGGAAAATTTACCTGAAGATGCAATCCAAATTCCTTGATCAAAATCTGAAAGATCTGGGATAGATATCGGGTCCGACTTTGTTACTTTTGAGCAAATAGTGCAAGTCTTCCTAGGATCAAACTAGTGAATAAAACTTAGTGACACATTATGCACCGGTCCTTATCAGTATCATCGACCTAGCATGAAAAAATTCGAGGCCTTTACAGTCATCTATAAGCAAGTATTATTGAATCAGAAAGGCATTGTGAACTCAAATATAACTATACAGATATACAAGGGTGACATTCTAATTGAACTCATGATGCACTGCACATTATTTGGTGAGGAAAGACCCAAAATTGGAATGATATGTTACAAACAAACTAATGGCCGATGGCTTCCATTGCGATTCTCACAAGCTGCAATAAACCCTCAACATCTTGGAAGTTGTAATCGAGCGCCTTTTTCAGTGAATTTATACCCTCTTCGTGGGAGGTTTCACCGAGTTTTGAGGAAGCAGCTGTGAAAGCAATTCTTGATTTTCTCGAGGCTTCCATTGCAGAGGTAACGTCCTGCGCCTACAGAAAGCAACAGAGTAAAAATCTAACATGTGCAATACCATGGACTGTGATTGTTGAAATATAAATGATTAGTAGCATCCAGAATTTCTAGGAAACCTTCGATATCATGTAGGTAGATGGAAAAAAAGAACACTAAAGCACATCCAGATTATACTTCCTAATGAATATCTATCTTCAATGAGAATTCAAGTATCAGAGTCAAATACTTACGAAGTTCAGAACACGTTGAAGACCAGAACGATTCCGTGAAGTGACAATTTGGCTTCCAGAAACTTGAGGAGATCCCACAACTTTGGCCGAGGCGGCCTTGTCTGCCGTTGCTTGGTGGGTCAAGTTGTCAACATCAGAGGCAGAGGAGGAAGGAGATTCACCTGAATAATGATGATTGAAAAAATCAAAACTAAAGTTGTTGCATTGCACAATTATACAACAAATTGGTTTCTTGGAGGCCATTACTATGGCAGTGAAAAGTATTCTCATATACATACTTCATAACAGCTCAACTGGTTATAATTACATGCCTTATCCAATCAATGGAAAAGAATAGTTCAATTCGTAACTCTCGTACAGTTTAGCTGCCCTCTATGGATACAAGAGAACGCAGTACTACTAAACTTCATATGTGATATAAAGAATGCTGCATCTAGAATTTTACCAGGGGCCGCAATTTGTAGAGCAGTTTGCAACTCATTCCGGTCCCTGCTTGTAGTGGTGTGTGATGAATAAACCACTCGCATGTACGCGACCTCCACACATTTGTAGGCCAAAGCAGCAGCTCCCATGTCTTTTGACTTTTCATATTCATGGGCACAAAACCTACAAAAAAAATTACAGTTCAACAAACAGAAACGGTATCCACGATCCATTTCCACATAAGTAAAAAGTAAAGGTCACAAAAACGGGAAAGCATATAAACGGGCACAGCTGAGCTGGATTAGAGATGGAGGATACGGTAACTTACTCGCAGAGCTTTGCAGTGGTACCATATATATGAATCGAGTGCATCAAATCATTATGTTTAGTGGCTTCACTACTTCCAGATTCCAGCAAAGATGCTCCATGAAGAAACTTGAGGGAAGCTTCGAAGTAAAGCCCGATACTCCCATTGGAGCCAGAATTATTCTACAAACAGAATTCCATAATGAGAATTTGAGAAAATACAGAAACTCTCCAGCACAAAAAGATATGAATCAACCTTAAGACGATCAGCCATGTGTTTGAGGTCCTTTGCCTCTTTTAAAATGTTATTAGCAGCATGACTGCTTGAATCCCTTCGAGCAGGACTTGGTGCATCAACATCCCTACCTTTATGAGAATTTGGGGTGGGATGCCTCATAGGTTGACCATTTGAGCTCTCAGATTTCTTTTTCTGATTTGATGTCTTTTGTCCGTCGCCATTATCAAATGCGTCAACAGCCACACTTTTCGAACTAGTTTCAGTCTGTATTCTAGCTAATGGTGGAAGTGAGTGCGACTTCCCATTCCCACGGGCTTCTGTCTGGTTGCTTTTCTTGGGTAATTTCTCATTTTCACGCTCTTGTGGAAGATCGTGCTTCTTATCCTGGCTTCTGATAGCATCTTGTCCATCATTGCCAGATTTCTTTTGGCTCGGTCCTTTACTGCTCTCACTTGGTGTTCCCCCAGCAATATCTTTCTTGGAAATCAGCTTCTCAACTTTATTAGGAGTGCCAGATTTCTCATCAGACTTGTTTCTTCTACTCTTTGACTTCTCCTCATCATTTCTTGAATCAGAAGCCTTGACTTTAAAATTTTCCGAGTCAAAACCAGAAGCACGAGCCTTGTCCTTCGAATGTGAAAATCCTTTTCCAGATTTCTTTGAGTGGTCGTCGTTTGTTTTTGTTTCGACTTTGGATTTCTCTACAGGATGTTTTTTACCAGCATGTGGATTGCTTTGACATAAGTGATCATTGTAGATGTCATCGACTTGGTCATTGGTAAGTACAGAATCTATTTTATCCAATCCTGCTCGGCCATTCCCTCCATCATCACCACCTGAAAGTCTTCCTGGATCGGCCTTAGTAGAATCACGAATGTCATTCCGTCCATCCAGATTCTTCCTAGCTGATGTGACCATATCGACATTAGGAAATCTCAGCGGGGAAGAAGAAACTGATTCAACTGGGGAACCTTTAACTTCTTGGCCGTTAGTTTTGGTTCTGTTTGAACCAGATACCTTGGAAGAGCTCGAGTTGGCAGCAGCCGACGGATTTACAGAACCCATTTCACTTTTCCGAAAATCTGCAGCCTGGTTTTCGTTATCGTGCTGGTCCTTCCTATTTCTGCTTTTCCTGTCAGCTAAACCGGATTTGCTCCCACTCATAGTTTTTCCACCAGACTTGGAAAGTCTAGCTTTCTTTTCTTTGCGGTGTTCTATTTCACACGATTGTTCGTCAAAATCACCAGATTGCAAGTAATTTTCTTTTACTCTCCTCTTTCTAGAATCTTCATCATCACATTTTCCAGAAGGTGATGGAGCATGCATTTCTACATTCATACTAAACTCCTTATGGTTATCGTGCTTGTCTTGATTATTACCGGATGTATTGTTTGACAGACTGGAAGAGTGGCGTCCTGCTTTTGAGGAAGCCCCGCCATTGTCAGAAGTCCAATTTTCATCATCAGTGTGTAATTCCTCACTCTTAATTCTTTTAGAAGGTCTAGAGCCCTCCATATCAGACTCGCGCTTCCCCTTTATCTTTACATTCATACCTATGTGTGTACATTCAAACACAAATACTTAGGAAGCTCGGAAAAGAAGCCAAATGTCAAAATACACATGAATCAAATGTGCACCTCAGCACAAAAAGCAAAGTACGTAATGATTTACCTTTATCGGAAGAGCTGATATGCGATATTCTTTCTGCTTTCGCATCATTGAACTTCTCAAATGCCGTAATTGCTAGTTGCGTATGCTGTCCAGATGCATCTACAGAAAGTGAGTTGTTTACGCTGTTCGGTTTACTTACTTTTCCCCCCGTCCCAAGGTTCTTCTTTCTTGAATTCGATGAGTTGGTGCAACCATCTATATCAGACCCATGTTTTTTCTTCCCACTGATTGTTGGCGCATGACTAGAATCAGCTGCGGTCATCCCCACCGAGGCTGGGATGGAGTTATATGGCCGAATATCTTGACCCTCAAGAGGAGGGACATTAACTGAAGCGACGGGATGGTAAAGGGCCCGTAAAGCATTAGTTGTTTCCTCCTCTGGGATGCTACAACGGTTCATTCCAGGCCTGCAGGAATGGAAAAGGTGAGTTTTCTACATTGAAAAACTTCAAGAATAATTTAAGATCAACTATAATAGTGATAACAATCACACAAAAATCTAAAAGAATACTTGTTAAATAAAACTTACAGCCAATTAAGCATCCTACAAATCCATTTATGAGGAAGACTTTCAGGATTAGTACCAAGCGGAAGCAATCTCCATTTTTTACACTTATCACATAAAACCCAATCTTCTTGAACCAAAGGATTCGTTCCGACGGGAGCTTCAGAACTCGGACCATTTTCAACGGGAGGAACCGAACAAGAAGCAGGTTTAGCATAGTTCTGTAGTGTTTTCTCAGAAATTTGGGTGCTGTGTTTTTCTCTAGGCATGTTACGATCTTTGCTTGAGTTCCCTTTTCCAACACGATGAGGGTCTTTTAACCTTCCCGAGGCAGTCATTTCCCCAGAAACTGATTCATTATCATCATCTTCAAATTCAACGTCCCCAAAAAAGTCCTTATACCGGTCCCTTGGTTTCTCCTGCTCCTTCGGGAAATCAAGTGTATCATTTTTATGAGGACTCTTCCCACTTTTAGGAGCCAGAGAAGACTCAACCATATACTCGTCTTTCACCATATGTGTACCTTCCAAGCATTTATTTTGAGCTTCCTTTTGTTTCCTCTTGCCCCCAGTAGATGATTTCTCAAGAGAAGATTCCAGAACTTCCGTATTAACCGATCCTCTTTGTTCAGAAGCACTACGAGCTTTTATTCCCTTAGAAACATTAGAATCTGACTGATCCAAAACATGAGGCTTTTCTGCCTTAGATTCAAAAGCCTTCTCTGATGAACCAGACCTCGTGCCCAACTTCTCAGCTCTGCCCATATCGAGAGCAGGTTTACTCTCCGAGTTTTCCTTCTCGATGGGTGGATAGAAGGATTCTTGCTTCATCCCATCTTTCATAATTGTGGTAGGGGGCGCGTCTTTTGAAGGATCGGCAACAATATGATGAGAACTTGATAAAAGTGGAAGTTTCAAAGCATTGGAAACGAGCTCCTCATACCCATAGATGTCACCGTTAGTTTCATTTTCATTCTTCAAGGGAGAAACATTATTTTTCTGACATGATAATTCTTTGAAGATATCATCATCCTTTTCAGATGACATCAACTTTTTCTGCTGATCGCTCCTACTTGAAAGAGATCCATCCACTAACAACCTAGAACTTTTGCTTGTTTTGTCGGCGGATTTCGTTTCAAACTTTCCCCTCAACTTCTTTTTTTCTGTAAGACAAATCAGATCCTCGGACAGAGGGGATAAAAGCAGGTCCCCAGAATACGATGTCATAATCTGCTCGAGCACAAAGAATGAAAAAGCTCAAAAATTTGCTTAGAAAAGAAGAATCAAAGTTCTCGTAAATAAATATCAACATTACCTGAAGAATACTGGTGGGTGATTCCTCTGGCACATCCAAATGTTTTTCATACCGCCCTTCACTAGTTGTGGGGCTGTCGTCCATGGAAGATGATGGCGAAACTACTAAACCAAGTCCGCTGTATATTTCAGCATTCTTTTGAGCTGACAAGTTTTCGGAACCAACTTTGATTCGAACCTTTAGTGTTCTCTGATCAACAGCAGATTTTTTATCCATTCCACTTTTTACACAAGCTTCTTCACCATGTTTGGATTTTAAGTAGCCATTGCCTTTAAAGGAATTTCCCGTTGATGCAGCTTTTCCTGAAGCGGAATTGGGCCTTAACGATGGGGACGCACTTGATAAAACCAAGGAGCTCTGCCTTTGATCCTAAAATACAAACATTCAAGAACTCGAGTAAACATAATTTCAATCAGGCCATACATTCTAGTTCTGTTTTTCTGATCTGATACCTCTGTGTGTGTCTTTCTTGGGGATCTCAAGGAGTCATAATTATGAGCCTCCGCAGGACTTCTTGTGTGGGACCAAGATGGGCTCCGCTGATAAGTAGGTAAAAACGAACCATAGCCACCAAATTTCGCCCCTATAAGGTAGTTGATTAAACTTCACATTCCAAAACCACACTAGCATATCCTAACTGGTTGTACTATTTTCAACTCACCCAAATTCTCTGCTGAAACACCACCTTCAAAATCTTTCTGGAGGTGACCCAAGAACCTATGCACTTTCTCCTCCTTTGATAGAACAACAAACGACGCATTTAAAGTCAAAGCTCATTAAGAAAGGAGAACAAAAATGACAACGCGTAAAGCAAGCTAAGGCACCAAGAGCTGCACTAACTCCTGCAATCTACACCAGTTCATCGCCAATCATTTCGGCACCTTCTAAACTACTTCCATTTCATCTAACTAAACAGAATTTGATCTACTAGGATTATGCAAACAAAACACAATGGTGACTGGTAAATCACATCAAATAACATTTAATGATCAGCAACTACTCGAAGAACTATAAATCCATCTCCAAGATGTCGCAACAAACCCAAACAAAACAACATCTCATCGATCAAACACAATACACCAGTCAACAATAACTAAATCACAACTAAAAACAAGATCAACGCAAGCTCACTGCATAATTAAGAATGAACATCAACTATAGACTAAAAGAAGTTTTACAATCAGCTAATTAGACGGCATTAAAGCTCGAGATTCTTACAATGTAAGAGAGAGCTATATCAGGGTCAATGGTGGAATCTTCACCCTCCTCTTGATAACCAAGAGCCTCTCCTTCTTCAAGCTCATTTTCTTCCATCTCTAATCCCAAACCTGACCCCTTTCTTCCATCTCTACTCCCCACAGATATCATTACATAAACTCAAAATAAAAACGACGAAAATTACTAACAGCAACAATAAAAGACTCCGTGAAAAAAAAAGTGCCCACCGTTTACTTTTTTCCGCCAAAAAACTCGAACACCTATTTACATAATTGAGAACCCAGAAAAACCCTTCAATTATTTCCCCCTGATCAGACTTAAACTTCGGTATTCTCACCTAACAACGCAGGATGAAAAACAAAACAAAAAGAAAAAGTTAATTTTTTTTCTAGCAATATATCTGCGGGCGCACCAATCTACACTCGAGAGGAAAAAATTCGAACTTTAGGAATTTGTTGTGAATCTGAGAGTTCGCTTTAATTCACGTATTGTGGGAATTGGATCGTGTTATTCGATCTCTGAAGCTCAAAACGATGAGCAGGACAAAAAATAATAGAGAGAGAGAATATTTAGAGAGAGAGAAAACGGACTATGGTTTCAACAGCCGCGTTTATTTCTTACAATTTGGTTTTATTTCTCGGATTAAAAATAAAATTGGGAAAAATAGCTTTTAGATGAAATACGAATATTCTAAAAGGATAATTATATTATTAACCCAATTTTTTTTCTTTAGGAGCTCCATGTTTAATTGAATTATACAAATAAATTTATAACTTTTGTTCTATAACCCCCTCATTTAAAGTGGAGGTCTCCGGTTTAGATTTAGGATCCAGAACGGGTATGAGTTTGGATTAATGGAAATATATTATTTAGATCGGTCTAAATTATTTAGGCAGTCTAACACAAGTTTTTGTCTTATTTAAATACTTTTAAAAAAAAATAAAAAGATTAGCATAACCCTTTTTCTTCCTAAATAAAAATAAAAAAATTAATAATTATTTTTTAGGAGGTTAGCAATTATTCAATTATAATTTTTTTTTTTAACTTTAGTACAATATTAAATAAATTCACGCGGATGTCCCCCACATAGATTCGAACTCGTGACCTTTTAGATCGTGAGAAAGATGTTTACCACTGCACCCGGAGATAATACAAATATTAACATTGCTACTTTATTGTGTTTTTTTGTTTTTAAACTAAATATGTATCAGAATCTTCAAGGGAATTATGATGTATAAAATATATTTTACTTTCGCTCTCTCGTAAAGTTTAAAAAATGTAAATAAATAATTGATATTAATCTTCTCATAATACTTACTTTTTTGGGAGATAAGACAATACAACCAAATTTCCTGATGATTTTTGGTTTGTTGTGCCACAAGAATTTTGTTTTCGTTCAAGTTTAATTACATTAATTAATTAGCACAATTTTGTAATTTATTACACGTTTTTATAACGCTGCAATCGCAACATGGATCAATGATTTTTAAATGTTGAGATTTAATTTCAAGTACAAGCTAACATGTTCGTAATTAATTATGTTTTAAAATTCGTATGTATTTTCACTTTCAATTGAGAATGTACTTTGGTTTAAATAATAAGAGGCTGTGAGTTAACGTATAATGTTAGTTGAGTTAATATATGTTTTATTGTGGGTAAAAATTTAAAAGAATTCAACAGAAAAAAGGATTGTCTATTTAAATCATCTAATCTGTTAGATGAATTTAATCATTTCGATAATTCATTCGCATATTTGACCCAACTCATTTTTGTACATCTGAATCCGTAACTCGTCACCGTCTATCAATATTTATAGTAAAATAATTATCATGTTTTAATTAATTCTGAATTACGAAGATAAAAGTAGAGGTCATTAATATAATCACTCTAATTATAAATTCTCTTATTTCATGGTCACTCGTATTTTTTCTTTTTTTTTTTAAAGCTGGTTCTTCCCAACCTCCTCATTTGTATGCATTTTTTGGTATTTGACTTGTAAATGTTCGTTCATTCAAAAAAATTATAATTCATAATTATTGAGATTCGTTTTATGAAATAATTTTTGGGGAATAATTGTTTCATACCTTTTTCTGGGTATCATACATGGAGTATCTATTGCCGACAGCAGTGACTAATTCACTCGCTACGTTGCGGGGCTCATCAAATAGTGGGATAACTGGCCCCAAGATTTAATGTTACTGTATGCACAAAACAGGATTCGATCACCTAACCTTGTTTAAGTGTGGATCAATCTCTATTACTGAACTAGATGATCGAGGTTTGTTTCACGCTTTAAATTGCAAAGAAAATTCTGTTTGAACTTTCGAGTTTCAACACAACCGCCGCTCTCTGTAAAATAAACCAAAGGAAATACACCACCCTGTCAAGGCGTGTGACGGACACGCTCTTATAAATATATTTTTTAAGAAGTCTTCTGTTACACCACCTAAATGATTTAGGTGAGTTTAAACTTATAATACAGAGTAAATATGAGTTTGAATTTATAATCTAAGGAGGGTATCAGTTTGGATTGGTGAAAATGAACTATTTAGATTCGTCTAAATCGTTTGAGCGGTCTAACACAAACTTTTACTTATATTTTTTTATTTTTTATTTTTTTTATCTTTTCGGGGTTAAAAATGTCACAACATATGAAATATGTACTAAACTGGTTAAAAAATTTATAAAAAATCGACCCATAAAAGAATTGAGTGATTGTAAATTAATATCGGTGGTAATATTTTGACTTAAAATTTGATAATTTCTACCGTTCGAGTTCAAAAAGGAAGAATTTATAGGACATTACAAAGGGGACCCACTTTCAGTTGAAGGTAGGCTAGAAATATTTTTTTGACAAGGTTGACTGAATTTTCTAAAATACCCTTGACCCATGTGGTGGTCATGGTGTCGACAACCAAGAATTCAAGATTATTAAATAGTTTTAATAAACCAATTTTGATATGATGCTCTAATTTTAGATACTATGATTTCTATAATATTCCAAAGTGACGTGGACTTCGAATCAATAGGGTTGAGTTTGCTAAAAAATATTTTTTATTCGATCTTTCTACATTAGAGTTAATTATATAGAATTAGGGATAATATATAAATTGAATTATTATCAGGTTCATCAGATGATGTTCTTAAGAGATGGTTGTCGTGTTCGAACTAAGCATATTCTTAAATCTTAACAAATCGTGTAGGTATGGAGTCTTAACAGATCATGTCATTAATAGATCGTATTGTGTTCGGATTAAACATATTCTTAACAGATCACGCTGGTGTTGATTCTTAACGGATCGTGTACAAACACGCGATCTACCACCCGTAAATTAACACATTAATGGATATTTAATATGTTTCGCATTTATTTACACAACAATATTATCATGATTTAAGAGAACTCAACTAAATTTTAAAATAGTAATAAATCTATCTAATGTCAACTAAAGCTTCATGTTATCTTTAATTTAAGATCCATCGTACTCGTATTTATTTAGACTAAAATCTTTAGAGCATCCCCAACGCGGCCTCTTTCCGAAAAAGTTGATTCCCTCGAAACAGTCGAGCGATATATATTTATATATAAAGATTTTCTAACAAAACATGTTTAGAGTTTGATCCGGTCTTCACAATTAAAAAAAAAAAAGAAAAACTAATATCCATATTTCAACACGTGACATCTACAAAATGAAATGAAGAAGGAAGAAGAGCAAATGAATTCCATTGAAGTTTCCTCGAACCAGCAATAAAATAAAATGAAAACAATATTAATATAAATTTAGAGTTTTTAGAAGAACCAATATTAATATAAATTATAAACAAAGGCTGTCAGACAAGTTGCTCCGGCCCTACATAAACATTGGTCCTTATCTTCATTCACTTTTTCTATTTTCAATTTATTTTTTCTTAATTTTCTATTTTAATATCAGAACCCACTGGAAACAAGAATACCAACAACCACAGTGGTATTGGAGAGCGTGAATTTTTTATTTTTTATAACCAAATTTCTCGAAAACATGTTACTGAAATGGCCGAAAATGAAATAAAGTATAGATAATATACTGAAAAATATTTAATTATATTTGAAGTCGATCTATTTTTGATCGATTTTTAATAGTTTATACATTTATTTAAAATTTTGGTATAGTTTATATTATTTTCTGCACATACTGAATAGTTTGTATTACAATTAAATTTGTTTCGTTAATAAAGATCACACGGTATCACTGACGTGGAATCCAGTGTGCTGACTCAGCATTCCGATGCCGGAGAATTGAAGTTGTCCTATATTTAAACTATTTCTGATAGTTTGTACATTTATTTAAAATTTTAAATAATCTGTATTATTTTTTAGAAAAAATACATAATTTGTAATATAACAAATACATGAGAAAATACATTTAAAAATTTAAATATATATAATTTAAATTTAAATATATATAACTGTTATCATGCGTAATCTTGACATGCTGACATGTTTTCTGGTAAAAAAAACAGGATACCTCAGCAAATCATAATTTTCTTCCTCTTCTGTCTCACATATTAAAATTATGTATGTTAAAAAAACATATTAAAGTTATGATTTTCGAAGGCCATTGAAAAGTTAACATTTTGTTGGTACAAATTAGGTATATTAGCATTAACAGACGAAATTAAATACTGGTTGTAGGTTCTAGCATCTACATCTGAAAGGTTATCATATTTTATTTTATATGACAATTATTAATGTGTATTTATTTTTCGAACTCTACCAACTTCTTAATCATTTTACTTTGCAATTTCGAACAAATACAACACGTGCACTTTTCCTTGTTTAAAGTATAATTAATCATCCACCACCTCGGAGTGCATATGTAAGTATATTTTCCATTATCTTAATGGTCAAGGATTCGACTACGTAGAAACATCAGGGTCAAAATTATTTAATATTATATTTAAGTTAAAAAAAATATAACTAATCTCCACCGAAATATTACATATTATCATCAAAATAATACAACATAATATGAAAAGAGAATTTATCTGCATACACGGGCCTCATGACTCAATTGATGGGCCTATCCCTAAAATGGGCCTCTACAATTTATTAGGAGTTGATTTGAAAATTTGTATTTATTAAGAATATTATTAATCTCATTAATTTGTGAACTTGTTACCATCCCAACCAACACCATTATCTAATAAAGAATCCCCGCTAGAAATTAATCTTTAATTTTCCTGGATTTTAAATATTATTTTCCACGCGCAAATCCATATTTTAAAGGGGAAAAAACATCTTGCCAGTTTTTGAAAATTAATAATTATTATTCATTGCACAAATACTTATTGCAATAATTTTTAACACATGTTCGACCTAAATTTAACATTACGTCATAATTGCATCACGTTATAACCGTATTTTGATATTCTCCCCTCAAAAGGCCAAACAACAGCGTCATGCTGATAACGGCCAAAATCGGCAGCCGAGTTGTGAGGGTAGGTGGCTTGGAGGTTTCACGGCCAACATCGGGTACTGTTACGCCCTGCAGATCGCATGGAATAAGGGTTTTAGAAAAGTGGTGGCGTATGTAGACAGCTACAGTGTTGTTCAGATGGTGCATATATACATGGAGGTAGGATGGTGGCATGGTGATTTGCTCGAAAGCATCGAAGAACTCATGTAATATGACTGGACGATTGAAGTTAGGTATGCATATAGAGAAGCGAACTCAGTTACGATTGTCTTGCGGCAATTGGGGCTTCGGGCTTTCAAGAGTTTTTCGAACATCCAGAACTAGCGAAGGCATGGCTGCGATATGATGAAGTTGGAGTTGCATCCCCTAAATCTATTTTAATTCATTTTATTGAATGAACTCACTAATTGTACCCAAAAAAAATAACGTCATGCCACTTTTTTCAAAAAATAATTGTAACTTAAACTATCTATATAAATTATTTCACGGCCAAAAGTAACAAATTACTAAATCAAACAAATTAACCTCGAACCTATGATTACGAAAAATAATGGTACCAACCTTGAGGCATAAAGTACAACTCACGACTTCGATAGGCTGTTAGGTAAAACTGGTGGTGGAGTAGCATCTAGCGTGATATATACACACACATATATAGAGAGAGAGTGAGGAGAGAGATAGAGAGAGAAATGTCAGCTCCGCCGTCTGTAAGCGAAATCCAAGTGGAATCCGCCGTTTTCCCGCCTTCGGCGACGCCACCAGGCTCCGACAAAAAGTTGTTCCTCGGCGGCGCAGGTTAGTTCTCCGCCGCCATTACTCGAATTTCGAGTTTTTACAATGGCTGCGGCCAATTTGCGCAGGGGTGAGAGGAATGGAGATCGAAGGGAAATTCGTTAAATTCACCGCCATCGGAGTTTACTTGGAGAATAGCGCCGTTGCAGCGCTCGCGGCAAAGTGGAACGGCAAGACCGCCGACGAGCTCAACGAATCCGACGACTTCGTTGCCGATATCATCACCGGTAACATTAACGAGCAGATTTTATAAACTAACATTTTGAATCGGAAAAGCAATTTCATGAACCGGAGATTCGAATAGGTTCGTTCGAGAAATTGACGAAGGTGACGATGATACTGCCATTAACGGGCAAACAGTACTCGGAGAAGGTGGCGGAGAACTGCACTGCTTATTGGAAAGCAGTCGGAAAATACAGGAAAGCCGAGAGCGAAGCGATCGAGAAATTTCTTCAAATTTTCGAGGATGAAACCTTCCCGCCGGGGGCATCCATCCTCTTCACTCAATCGCCTGCCGGCTCACTCACGGTAAGCATTTTCGGAATCCTACAAGATCAGTTCGTTCGTTATTTATTTATTCATTTTTTCTCGCATAGATGGTCAGAACTTCGTATGAATTCGAAGATTGAAGAAATATATAACCTCGATCTTTAGCGGCCTACTTCTTTTTTACTATCGAAAGAAGGGGCAGATCCAAACAAAATCGATGAAACAGTTGCACCACCATTAACATTCTTGTTTTGCAGATTGCTTTCTCCGATGACAGTTCAATTCCGGAGCAAGGGAAGGATGTGATAGAGAACACACTGCTAGCTGAGGCAATTCTCGAGTCGATCATTGGGAAGCACGGCGTCTCCCCCACTGCAAGGCGGAGCTTGGCCGCAAGAGTGTCGGAGTTGCTGAAGCAGACATGAACAACATCGATCTAGAAATAGAACTGACTAATCCCAAGTTAAAGGGTCTAGAGAATCAAACATTTCGCTACATAAAAAATAAAAGGTTTCCTTCGCAAATTTTCTTTGGCATTTCGCTTAGATTTCAGCATTCAACGAATATCTCGTTCTACAAATTTTCAACATCAAGATTCATTTGTTTCAGTTTTCCTTTGTACATTAGCAGTAATCTTTCAGAAAATATATATTCAAAGAAAGGTTAAAACACAACACATGGGATCGTGGATCATTGGCTAATAATAAGAGATCGTGCCTTTCTAATAAATGGAGAAATATACAAACAAATCAAATCAAAGCAAACAAACTTCGATTTTAAGAAAGTGTGTGACATTATGTACAAGCATTTGAACAAAGAGAAAGATCCTAAGTCGAACAATGAATGTACTCCATTAAAAAAAAACAAAACAGAAGAAACAGGTAAAGATTTCTCCCACAAAACTTGCCTTTTTCACCCCAAAGCAAAAGCCTTCGGAGAGACAGATAACATGCTTAAGGACCATCCGCACCAAGAGACGTCGAGCAAGACCAACTATTGCCTTCTCCGATTCCATTAATGAAACCCGCAAAGGTTTCGAAGATCACCTTAAACAGGAACATAACAGCTGCCGCATTATTTTAACGACGAAGATGCACAGCCCCGAATCAGATCATCGACAACACTGCAGTAGGATTGTTGGGTTAAGCAGCTGCGCCACTTGCTTTCTTTGACATATATAAATCATAAAGCTGGGGCATTTTCTCAATATATCTAGTCACAAATTTAACCAAGAATTTCTCCTCTGGAGGAGCAAGCACATTAGGCAAGCTCCAATCTTTCTCAATCAAACCCTCCAAACACACGAGCTGAACGACGGAGCACCTAGGAACTATCCTCTGTTCCAAATTATAGAAAAGAACCTGAGGGTTTCTCGCAATCTGCCTCGACTCCCGACCCAACTTGTTAACTAGGAAATCCAAGGTCGTCGAGATCTTCTTCTCCGACAAAAGCATACAACCAGGATGAGTTCTAAGAGCTAAATTTATGTCCTCCTCTGTCCAACCCCATTTACCATAAACTTCAATCGATTGATTCCATAAAGCTACACACCCTTCCCCTGTCCGCGATTTCATCGCCAATATAAAGGTCGATTTCATCGGATCAAACCCCATTCCCTTAACCTCTCCAACAATTCTCTTGAACTCAACATGATCCGAGAATAAGATATTAGCACAATTCGAAAACGCAAACGTAATAAACCGTTCGGGCACGCCTACCGCCCTCAAATACTCCACATTCGGCATAAGTCTACTCTCAATATCAACATTATAAACCCAAGAGCCTCTCCTCAGAAGGTCATCAGCATTTTCAGCCCCAATTACACCCTTAACATAATTATAAGCAGGTATCACTCTATGTCTGAACGATCTTTTAAGCAAATCAGGCTTCTTAGATACAACCCTAATAATATCTGCTTCCGAGATCCCGGTGGAGAACAAAAATTCGAACTTGGGCAAAAGGGATTTCTCAGGATCGTAAATCAGAATGCTAGGGAACTTCGCCACTACACTAGCGATTTGGGATCGAGTAAACCCTTGTTTCTCGAGAAAACTCACGACGGCGTTGGGTTTATCTGGTCCATCAAAATGCACGATTTTAGAAGCGAGAATCGCCTTCTCCGAAGACAGCCTACATGAATTTTCAAGGTAGGAAATAACATACCCTTTTTCTAGCGGTTTCGCTTCCAAAGCTGAGCCTTTGGAGCTCGAAAGTGTGGCTGCTCCATTTCCACCAGCCCGAAAATTGGGGGAGCATTGATGTTTGGGTAGCCTCGAGAGAATCGGACGAAGCAGCATTTAATTGTTACTGCGAATGCCAATAATGGAGAGCATTTGTGTTCTCTTTCACCATAAACGAATGAGATTGGTGCAGAAACGAGATAAGGCGAAGAAGACGACGCAGTAAACCCTAGAGTCGTAGCGGGAGAAAGGGGATATAAAAGGGGGTTTGAGATCCTCAATTCCGCTGTTCCAATTCCTACTCCACAATCAAACATATTAATTTTATAATAAATATTATAAAAATAAAAATTAATTATAATATAATACATATATAAATAAAAATTTGAATTTTAAAAATTCAAAAAATATAATTATAAATTAATCAATTTTAACAATAAATATTAACTAAAAAATAAATACTAAATTTATTATATACCCTAATTTGGTTGAGGAAATAAATAAAAATTTTACGAAAAAATTTAATAAAAATTGTAAAATTTTAAAAATGGATTAGGGAGTGCAACAACATTAGGGAGTAGATCCATAAAAGGTGAGCCAATACAACTTTTTTTTTTCTCTCTAATTTGGAATATTAGTCTCCCGTTAGACAGTCTAAATGACCTTAGGCGGGTTTGAGTTTAAAAGTCAAGATAGGTATAATTTTGAGTTTAGAATCGAAAGTGGGTACGAATTTGGCTTAGTGGAAACGAATTTTTAAATCTACATAAATCATTTAAGCGGTCTAACATAAATTTTTGCTAAATTGAAAATATGGTAAAAAGAATTCATTTATAATTTTAATGTCTATTATTTTTAGGTATTTCGTAATTTACACATTTATTCATAAACATTAATGATTATTACTTTCGCAAATTCGAACATACTTTGTATTAAATTTAAGTATTTAACCATTTCCTACTTTTATCCTCAACTTTTAAGTTAATGTTCTTCTCCACTTATTACTACAAGAAACCCTTTTTTTGCATCAATCGCATGAATTTTGACCGCAATACATGTACGACAAAAACTTGCATTAAATCGCCTAAACTATTTTGATAGATCTAAATAATTCATTTTCATCAATCCAAACTCATACTTGGACCCTAAACCAAAACTCGTCACTCGCCTAAATTTTAATCCAAAATTCAACTAAATCATTTAAGCGGTCTAACCGGCGACCTCCTCTGCTTGTTATTAAAGTATTGATATTCTTATGTATTTAAAAAATATATTTATTTTAATATTATTTATTATATAATTTTACATGCCATCAACATAATTTCATATTTATCTATTTTAATATTTTGCATAAAAATAATTCCTCATTGTATCTATCATATTATATGAAAATTATTTGATTAAAATATAAAATATTATTAATAACCTTCGGGACTCTATCTCTGAAATAAAGTTGACCCAAGTCAGATTCTTGATTTCAAGTTACTGTTAGCAGTAAATTGCCTTGAATGGAAACCAGATTAGATCCATCTAAAAATAATATGTCCCAAATGTGACCAACTTATTTTAGTACTGTGGTATATAATTATCTATTATTTATGTTTCTAATAATATTGACAGTAGTACATGATTAAAATTTAAAAGAGAGCTAGGCATCATCATATCCGTGGGATTGCTGTCAAATCTATACAGTGAAACTGTAAGCACGTATAAGAAACTAGCGTAATCCGCGATCGCTGCTCGATAACGTTCACTTATCGAGTAGAGCCTTGAGCTTGTTCGGGTCATCCACGGAAGGACTGCACGTAAAATTCTGGCACACGAGCGCGATAACCTTATCCGATGCAAAGTTGTTCTTCGCCATGACCGCGATTTTCTCGTTGTTCGTCTCCCAGAACCCTATTTCCTCTGCATCCTCAGGGTCTATATGGATCACCTGAATTCAAGAACACAATTTTAACATCCACTGTCAACCTAACGGTGAAAGAAAACGAGCTGCACTTCACAACTAGAGTGTCAAGGAGCCGAGCAGGGCCAAATTCGAGCTCAAGCTTTGCTCAACTGAGTTCGATATTTTTATTTTAATTTTAACCGTTGTATCCTGAAATACCCTTAAAAAGTATTGAGAGAAAAATAGGAATGAATTTT
>AYJT01089939.1:0-17814 GCA_001278415.1 Ocimum tenuiflorum | reverse complement strand
TTTGAGAATTTGCTATGTTGGATGTCTAATTGTAGGGTAATTTTTATTAAGAAATAGAAAGAAAAATAATTATGATAAAAATCTGGAATTAACTCATAATTTTATTTTCTAATCCATCAAGGATGAATAACATTGTCAAACATAAGCATTTCTCAGTCCATCCCCACCCCATTATTCTACATTCAAACCTAAAATATAGTAAATATCAAATCGAATAGTAATTTATTTACAACCCTACACCAAACTCAAACCCAAAACAACTTAAAAAAACAATAAATACAAACCTTCACACCTTAAAAATGGCGTTGCTACAATGAAACGCCATATTTGGTGTTCTCTCACCCAAAAACGCAAACTGCATTTGAAATTGGCATTGGTTTGGAGGAGGAAGACGACAAATCAGGTGGCAGAAGAGGTGGGTTGGAGATTTCTTTAGACACTCATTTTTTGACAGTTAATTATGGAAAGGATGAGACCGTTCCTATTAAAGAAAACAATTACGAAAAATCAAAAACTTGCGTTAGACTGCCTAAATAATTTAGGCGGATCTAAATAGTTCATTTCCACCAACCCAAACTCATACTTGTCCTGGATCATAAATTCAAACACATATTCCTTCTGGATTTTAAATCAAAATTTGTCTAAATCATTTAGGCGGTCTAACCGGAGACTTTCTCTTACAAAAATAATTATAAATCCCATGGTATGTCCTTATAATACTTTCATAAATTAAATTTCTTACAATTAATCTAATTTATGTGTATATATATGTTGTAAAATTTGGTGTCATTTTCAATCCGTGGTGGCTAAACTACACTTTTTAAGGACAGCTCCTATCTCAACTACCTCTTCAAAGTTCAAACAGTCCACCATTTATTGGAATTATAAATTTAAATAAATAAATAAATAATGATGATATTTTTGGGGTATGGTCCACCCCCTTGTTATATTTTTAAAATATGCAAGTTGTTAGAAGAATATGTGCGTTCAAAAGTATCGGATAGTAATTTAAATGAGATTTGATGCGCCGTCCAATGAAAATAGACATCTATGATGAGCACTAAATTACAAAATTATTTTTTCATAATTTTTATTTTATTTTCCTAATCATTCCTCTTCTAAGTAATTATCTATTTTCTCCTAAAATTGTAAACACGTTTCCCTCTTGAGAAATTCATATTTTTTTTTCATTTTTTAATTTCATAATTTTCTTTAGAGAGATATGATAATTTCTAGATAAGGTAACGTATTTATAGTCTTTAGGAAATATGAGATAATTATTTGGAAGATGAAAAATGAAAAAAAAGGTGAAAAAATGATTATGTGGCTTGGTGCTCATCGTAGGTGCCTATTTTAATTGGATGACATATCAAATCTCAACTTTAATAAATACATTTTGATAAATATATTTTAATGACAAAATTTGGGTTAAACCGTTTAAATAATTTAAACAGATCTCAATTAGCAAGCTATCTACTTTCATGACAGAAACTCAAATAAATAAAATAGGATTGAGTTGTATATCATGATATTTCATTTTTAGAATGTATTTATAATTTGAATAAGTTTGCATATAAATATCCGTAATATTGTGTACGGAGGCATAGTCAAAAATTGAAATGGGCTCTGTCCTTTTCAGCGTCGTTCTAACGTTGTGTGTTGGAATTTAATGAGAAAATGTTTTTATTTATTCATTTATTTTTCTGAAAATTAATGGTGACTAACAAATTTCAAATTGGACATTCTACGAGCACCCTAATAATAAAACATGGCATATTAGCGTAATAAAAATTTCGCAATATATATGAGGTATTCGGTTAGACTTTTTAAATAATTTAGACAGATTTTCCTTTAAAATCCATGAGATATATGAGTTTGGATTTAAAATTCAGTGCGTGTATGTGTTTAGATTGGTGAGTATGAACTATTTAAATCCGTCTAAATTGTTTAGACGGTCCAACTCAAGTTTTTGCCATATTTTTTTTAATCCAACCTTCTTTTTCTCCTGGTTAATAATAATATTTTTATTTTATGTCACATGTTTCGTAATGCTAATAAGATTGCACATAGTGTAGCTTATGTCAGTGTTATTAGTTTCGACATTTTGTTTCGAAACTCTAATTTTTCGAGATGGCTAATGGATTTTGCAAGATTAATATTATATGATTTTTCACCCGAAAAAAGAAAAAGAAAATCCCAAATCTGGTAGGTAACCAAACAGTTTCCAAAATTTCACGAAACTTTTGGAAACAGTCGAGGAGAATACAAAAAAAAGCCTAAAATCGCGACTTTGGAAAACGCGATGTGGCCCCAAAGCAGGGATACAGTGTTTGGCAACTCCAGAAACGCGATTATTGCACAAACAGTTTTTGATTATTTATTTATTTTTTAGCAATCATGTGAAGAATATGTGGCACACCTCCTCTACACCTACCAATGATGCTAGTCATTGTTTCTCTATTTCCAAAATAAATAAATAAATAAAGAAAATAACGAAGTAATCTGAAAAGGTTAATATTAGTAATTTATTTAAACCTTTCAAAACTTTTAATTGATTTTAGAGAGAATACTCCCTTACACACACATTTTCAGGAAAAAAAAAAAGTAACCAATCAGCACTTGAGAGAGAAGGAGAGTACAAATTGAGGATAAACCGTCGTGAATTCCTTAAGTTCGTTCGTAATTCATATAATACTATCGATAGAGTTTGAATTGATATACACTTAGCATTTATGTAAATCTTAAATTTGAGGGTAGGATTTTGAGGGTGGAGCCCAAAATAAAATTTTTGTAAGAATATTTTAAGCCAGATATTTATAGTTAATATTGGATAATTTAGATATTTATAGTTAATATTGGATAATTTATATTCATCTGTTATTACTTGCAAGGAGGTATCCAAAATTTTCTTGTATGAAGTCTTAATTCTTTATGAGCGATTACGCTTATGTTTATAGGCTTTCACCAACTTCTTTTACCTTTGTCATCGGTCTCAACCCTTTCTTTCATTTTTCCTAGTTCTATAAAAGTGAGTGAACTCGCAAGCTACTTCCGGCTTGAGAAAAACTCGAGGTCGACCCAATATATATCGAGTCGGGCCCAAATTTAAGCTATTGCAGTAGGTCTTGAGCTCGAGTTTCAGAGTGCTAGACTCAATAAAGTCACGAGTTTTATTGAACTTAATATAATTTGCAATTTTACCTCTAATATTAAAACAAAAATAAATAGAATGGAGCTCGATCTCGAGAAATCCGAGCTCAACCTCTCAGAGTTTGGTTACGGTCGACTCCGCTCGTGGCCACCCCCGTTGAAAATAGCTCACAACACACCATCCCAACTCAGCAGAAAAAGAAATTCAATCTATAACCATCATTTTATAATCAAGAGAACCAAATGTTTCTACATCAACTCATATATTTATTGCAAAAACTACCTATCCCATGTAACATAAGCTCAAAAACTCTCAGAAAATATTATACAGAGCATGCTAATTACTGCATATATACATAGTGGCTCAAAATTCTGAGAGATTCCTCATTCCTCAATTTTGTAAGAGCTGTCCCCTCTATTTTCCTTATCCACTCTTTGCTCACACAAAATCGCCTCCCAATTTCTTCGAGCGACTTGTATTGATGGCTACCTAGTCCAAATCTTAGGATTATTACCTCTCTTTCCCTTGGCTCCAAACCATGAAGGAGTGTGTGTATATCCTTGGTCATGTGCTGCCTGAAAATTGCTTCGTCGGGGCTCATCATCGATGTATCCGGTGTGACTTCCTGAAAGATACGGTCGGAAAAGAGGTTAAGAGGAAACAATGCTTTTGTGTTCGAGGCGAGATTCTGAAAAATAGGCTCGTACAATAAACAATGGCCAAGAACAGTGACAGATCCAAATTTTTTTTAAGGGGGCCTAAAAATGCAAAGAAACAACTTTTCATAACTTTTTTAGAATACTTGACTTTTTTGGGGTACACTTGGGCTCCGTTTGTTTACATTTTTTCTTTAGGAAAAGTATACTTTACATTTTTCAGAAAAGTAATTCCCTCCAAAACACGTTCAGAATTCATCTCTACTTTTTCCCTCTCCCCAACTTAAAAAATGCAAAAAAAAACTTCTCATAACTTTTTTAGGATATTTCACATTTTTAAAGCAAGTTTCAAATGGAGCATTCGTTTTCTTCATCTTTTGAAAGCACCTAGACTATTCTTTTTCCGATGGTAAGGGGTTATTGCACAAAAAATTCCAACCACTCCACTATTAAACCGAAGTAATTTTTCATGTTGAGGGTGCTTCAGCCTACCCATCTTTCCAACTAGGTCCGCGTATGACATAAAATAGGAATATCGACACTTACCATAAACTTTGTGCTGATAGACTCCCCTAGTTTCTGATCAATTGATCCCACGACTCTCAGACATCTGCTAGCCGAGACAATCTTTGCTATGGAGAGACCCGTAAACTTGGCAATCTCGCAGTCGTCGGGATACCTTCCATTGATCGTACGAAGGGACTTTTGTGCTTTCTGGACTTGATTTATCGCCTTGCTTAAAGTGCACTGGAACCAAAAAAGAGTAACTAAGTTTATGCATAAATATATAACAAAAGAGTACGAAAAGAAGTTGACAAAGGAAAGGACAAGGCATACAGGGATCCGAATTCCTCTGGCATGTCGCGACACCATCGTTGACATCGACTTCCTAATCCAATATTGGACATAGGTTGAGAATTTGTATCCTCTTGATTGATCGAATCTCTCCGCACCTTGCAAGACACCGGTCTTTCCTGCCTGAAGACTAACACGGTTACAAAGTTGGACACGAAGGCAAATACCAAGTTGCATGCCCTAGCCTAGCATTCGTGCGATAATTAGGGGCGGCAATTCGTGCGTGCCGGGTCGTTCTCGTGTTGATCTATTAGTGACACGACCCATTAAGACCCAAAATGAACACGACCCAGTAAGGATATGGTGGCACAAACACGACACGACCCGTTAAGCTCTAAAGACGAACATGATAATGATTTGATAAGAACCCGATTTGATAAACACGATAACACGAACCCCCACATGAATGCGACATGAAAATGATCTGTTAAGAATCAAATATGGTAAATAAAATAAAACACACATTTTTTTATTAAATTCTTAATGGGTAACACGAACACGACACGCAATTTTCGTGTTCTTAATGGGTCGACACGATAAATAAGCCTCAACACTAATTCATTATTATCGTGCGGATTTGTGTTGGATTATCGTGTCATGTCAAACATTACCAGCCCCAGCGAAAATATATGTTTTGATCATCAATTCAAGGGTAGTTGTAAGCATGTTTAGTTTGAAGGTGCGAAAATTCATTGATTTTTACAGATGCCCTTCAATCCAAGCAAGTGCAGCAGACTGATTAGTGTTCTAGTATATGAAGGTGTTGAAGCAAAAATAATTGGGAAGAAAACAAAGAAAAACAACCTGAATCAGATCTTCGAAGGCTACTCCAAGTCCCCAATAATTTCTTGCAATAAACAAAACCAAAGAGCGTGTGCTTCTTAGAAGCTCGTCTCTGCAATGCCAACCGTAATTCAATCGGCGCTGCAATTCTTTCATCTCAACTCCAGCAGCTTCAGCCCAGCTACTCAAGCTAGGTGTTTCACCAGTTTCTTTTTCGACCATCGTCATGATTTTTTCCAATTCTGCAACCATCTATCGTATAATAACATTAAATATGAGACAATTTTGTTTCTCCAAAATTAGCAAAATTGCTTCTTGGATAGTAAGAATTGAAACAACCTTAACTCCAGTGGCCATATCTGCCTCATTTCTAGCAGTTTTCAGTTTTTTATATACGGATCTTGAGCTTCTTCTACCAGGGATAACTTTAGGCTGTTGAAAGTCGTTTGAAACGGTATCTGAGGGAAATTCTTGCAGAATATCACCTCCTGCCTCAAGCGATCTCTTTCTCCTCGATTTTCTGAGTTCTTTTTTTCCAGATTGAATGACCACTTTGTCAGTGTGATTCTCCATTAAACCATTTATTCTAGGCTCATCAACATTCTTAGTTGGTGCATTAGGCAAATGAAACGAACTTGACGATTCAAGGGTCCTAGATAGATACGAATGGAACAATCTTAGAGCTCCAAGTCTTCGTAATTGCTCCAGAATATCTCTTTCCAACCCCACCGCATCAGAATCAGAAAACATGTATTCCAATATGTTGAGATTTTTCATCAGCAATCTGTACTGCGATGCTTGTGTTGCTTGTGAGCCGGTAAAGTATTTAGACTTATCCTCGCTATTTGATATCTGAACGTCGTTGTCGAGTAATCTGTATACATCGCCTCCAGACCCCTTTCCTAGCTGAATAGATAGTTTGAAAGTAAGCAAAGGAATGTTGTAATCTCATTCTTGATTGCTTTTACTCAACTACGAAAACTTAAAAAACAGTACAACATATTGCTCAATCATGCTAAAAAAGAAAAAGAATAAAGGGAAAGAAGGCAACCTTTACTTCTCTAGTTTCCAAGAAATACTTCTCTAAAAGCTGATGGGAAGATGAGGATACTTGCGCCCTTGAGACATCGGTTAGAGTTTCAGCTTCGCCATATAAGACCGATGCAGCAGACAATCTCGCAAAGATATATGAATTATCCCTACCTCTACCTGCATGATAAGATGAGGAAAATAAGTTAGTACTTCCTCAAGAGCTTCTGTTGGTGCATACTTATGTATGTCAGCGTGTTTATATGAATTAATCAAGAACGGAGAGACAATCAAGATTATCAGAACACGGTAGTTTTTGAACTGAGGATTAAGTGAGCCCCCACCATTCCTTAAGGAAACCAGTTTTAAGAACCTAAAATATAGTTTTGGATTCAACCTTCAAGAAAAATTAGGTATGATCGTATGAAATATCAACCTGATGCAAGTATTAATAAGAACTTCTCTCCATGTCATCTATTTTGACCCTAATAAGCTAGGAGATTCACAAATATCAACATAATCAAGAAATGCTTGATTCCTCTCACGGGGTAACGAAGTTGGTGGGATAAGTGACTAAGGCATGCTTAGGACATGAGTTATTTTCCCTTGTTAACCCTCCTTTAGTTGAGCATGTAAGAAATCAAGGGGGACATAAAGATTTGCTAAAATGCAAACCCATAAGTTAAAAAAAGGAAAGAACTGGAACTGTTAAATTTAAACATGTGGTTATTTTGTTTTAGCATTTAAACTACACAAGTTTTGAATATGCTAAACCTTTATCGTGCTCTTGGATGAACCAGATTAATTCTCAACAGCGTAGCATAATTCATTACCGTTCAGATAACTGTTGAACCTTACTTGTTCTTTAGCTGGAAGGGAGGTTTCATACTATAACTCTATATTTGAAAACTTAATTAGATGAGTTGGCAAGTATCACTGTCAAATGTCAATAGTGCGCAAAGTTGCACACATCCCGCCACTTATTTAGTTCTCATTTACGGTGGTTTCAATGTCCAAATCAAGACACAGAGATGTGATCAGAGAAGCATCTTAACGAACCATTATTGAGGCATGCAAAGAACTGTATGATTCATGATACACATATTGAGAAAACCAGATTTCTCATACATCACGACCGATCACGAATAAGTAATACCATTACCGGTAGCATGACTATGAGTTATGCCAACAAGCCACAACCATCTAGCTAAAAACCTCTTTGCCTACTTGAAACAAGAACCCTAAATAATGAGTCAATCTAGTCATCACAATTTACTAAGATGTAAGACATTATATAAATCTTGGGCATTAGCATTCATAGTAAAAAGATTTCTTATAGATACCCAAAAATCAACTTAAAAATATCACAAAAAATTTCTTATAGATACCACGGCCATTCATATGAAAAGTTTATCCCAATCCACACACTAACACAAAGTCACAAACTACTAGTTGATTAATTCGAAATTACTAATAATTTTATAAAACAAGTAAGAATCAGCAGCTTATCTTTTCCAACAACAAAAGAATTATATCTTGAAGCATAATTACAGAAAAACCCAATATAGAAAAGCTCAAAATTACATATTCAGACAAACCAAACCTTGCAACCACAAAACTCGATAAAGAAGAACAAAAAACAGCATCGTACAACTGAGTTATAAGTGTGTATCATTTTTGGAAGTTTAATTTAAAGAATGGATCAAACTCACAAGGATATGAAGAAGGCAAAGATGATGAACTGGTGGAGAGAGGGGATTGAACTGAAAGACCGCCCCATTTGATGTTTAGCCTGAAACCCATCAAGAAAAATGGTTTCTTGAAAGCAAGAAACAGAGGGAAAATGGAGTAACCATCAAATATTTATTTAATGAGAATAAAGAAATGACGAGGAGCAGAGGAGGATCAGAGATTTGCTGCTCTTGTCAGCTCTCAGCCACTGGTTCCCCATCTCGAGCATGGGGTCAATTCCCTTTCAAACTTTGCTCCCTTGTTTTTGTGTTCCAAAATTATATTTATTGAAATTCAATCATTCTACTGTATTTTTTTTAATGAGAGGTTAAATCCGTAATAAATTATTTTAAAATTTTTCGATTACATAAAAAATGATATAAATATTTTCCAATTATATGATTGTGTATTGTTAGATTTCAGTGTAACCACGAAAAACTGACTAAAATTTAAAATTAAATAATTCTATTAGTTTACAAGTATTTTTGAAATATTCATCTGGTCTAAAATAATATTTGTGAGCTTGAACCCCCACTGCTTTTTTCTTTAACTAGAGATTAAAATTATTCGATGAAATTCAAAGCTAGAAAATTATTAACATATATTTTTTGAATTAATTTCAAAATGCAAATTATTTGACTTGAACCGTTATTAGATAGTCATTCAATTTCTTTAAAATTGCAATAACTAATTGGGAGTATGATCGATGAAAAATTAAATTCTAGATGTATTTGTCATTGAGAATAAACGAAATTGTATATATGGAAGATTTTTCACTACAATTAATAAAACTCCTACTTTATTTAATAATCAATTGATGAAACTAAATTTTCTTAAAATTGTCTCCGGTTTGAAATTAATACATTAGATAGATTAGATGTTTGTTCTTTTGTTTCTTTAAAATGATTCTGCTCTATAAATTAATGCCACCTTGATTTTACGTCCGAATTTAGGTAGATTAGCACGAAAATGAAGATCGAGTTTTAAATTATTACATTTTAAACTATTTGAACAGACTAAAACTTCTTTTTGTTACAACAACCGAGTAAAAGGAAAGAATATGTGATATTGATAATGTTCATTTCTCTATAGAGTGACAGATACTAAAGTCTAAGTAAAATCATTGACGTATTTTTCAATTTCAAATGACTACTTTTATTAACGTGATACCATGGAGATTTTTGCTAGCCAACAAAAGAAAAATTGAAAAACATAAATCATATTTTAGTGTTTTTATTTGAGCTTAATAAATCGAATTTGTGTTCCATTGTACCCCTAATGAATCATACATGAATTCGATTTATGGAATTGTTAACATTCCCCTAAATTGTCTTTCATATGTACAACAACGATAACTTTAGTTCCTTTTGTGTAAAAGCGAAAAACACATAATAGATTTCAGATTTGGAAGATTCCATGCCATCTTCGAGTACACCTAAACTTGATATAACGAGGTGTAGAATTTTACCTAAACTTGAGATGACTGCCCACTACCTAGCCCCAATGGATATATATTTATCTAAATTTAGAATACAACACGATGTCGTGTTCTTGCCTACGATGCAACTTTTCGTATGGATTGATGAAGAGTTTGTGTAGAACTCGTGTATTTTCAACACATTGTATAAGAAAGTACGTGGGAATGGGGGAGAATTAAGAAGAAATGAGAGAAGAAATTGAGAGGAGAGGAGACTATTGATAATTTGATTTATCATTCATAATGACCCGCCCAGGGCTCGAGGACGAGCTTTATTTATTTAAGAGAGAATGGGAAGTGAGTCGAAAGGCTTCCCTCAGAACTTGACTTTGAATTTGATCAGTTAGATGACGTCTTACATATTCACTACATATATATTAGAGCCTCTGGATATGGACCAAATATCCCTTCAATAACCCAACAACATAAGAAGATAAAATAAGAAAAGCCACATGCCTAATTCAAATGAAAACAACTGCTCAAAAGTGAATCCAGCAGCTCATTAAAGTCTTAACCCAACACCCGATTACAACTTCACCGACCCAGCCTTATCACCTCTATCTTTAATTGCTAGGTACACGACATATTACTAAATCCCGTTCCAGATGTCCATGTTGAAACTCGAACATATGACCTATTGAACACGGGTATGATACTTTACCACTGGCACCCCATGTTGAGAACAAAATAATAGAGATTCGAGCTCAAGCCCGACGGATATTGATATCAATGCAGTGCATATTTTTAGACGAAGACTCGTTTTCCTAATGATCGGATATGTGTGTGCGTGCGTGCGCCAACAATAACCAAATTAACACCCATTCCATTATGAAATTTTGTATGCAGCCATAGACTTGAAAACGGATATGCACAATGAAGGAAAAACGTTCAAATGAAGTATTTTACGGTTAATTTTTAAGTAATTAGGATAGTTTCGAGTCTAAATCATTCTGTAAATGTGAGCAGTGATATATACTACTCGTCAGCAACAGAAACAAAATAATAAAAAAATTGAATTTAACATATATTAAATATAAATAATAACCAATCAAAGAAAACTCCCCTGTTTGGTTGTCAATTGGGGTGGACGTTCTTGCCCTGAAATAGTCATCTCTGGCCAAATCTACGACTATAAGTCAAGTCTATTGCACAGTAACAACTTCGATTATTCGCATCCCAAAAATATGGAGAAAAGTAGGGTTTTCATTAATATTTTTCTCTCATCTAATCATTCGAGAAATGAATTTATATGGAGTCAACAAAAAATTATGAAACAAAATCGCTAAGCCCTCAATATAAAGAGACTCGATCTAAAGGGATGACGACAGAGAACTGACTTGTTACGATTTCCAGCCGCATCTCAGAATGCGTATCGATATATAGCATCAGCAGCTCCATCTTCGTCATTGCTGATGCCGATAACATTTGCCGCAGCTTTCGCCTTTTCCGATCCATTGCTCAGAGCAACGCCTAGGGACGCCAACTGGAGCATCTCCACGTCGTTTTCCCCATCCCCGATGGCCATGACCTATTAGCAAGTTACCAGCGTGCCAAAGTGAAGCATACTCTCGCTAATTTCAAATTGATCGAGATATCAGTAAGAGAAACATACCTCATCTGGAGTAGCACCGAGATGATCAAGAAGTATTCTTACTCCACTTCCTTTGGAGGTGCCAGGTGGGACAATTTCAAGCATATCTGGCACAGCTTGGACAACAGATGCACGATCGGCCGTTGCTTCAGCCCAGTATGGTCGTAGAGTACTAGCAACTCCCTCGGCAGTATCTAAGAAGATGAGCTTCTGCGATGATGGTGGTTTTGCGTCATGAATAACAATAGCAAATTTATATGAAAGATAAAATTCATGAGAGAGAAATAGAAAATGTAGCTCCTATCTATAATACAGTGGACGCACAATATGTTAAATGTGATGATTAGTTTAAGCCACTCGGTTCAGAAGATCTACAGTAGAAGAGAATCAATAGCTGGGGTTTATGGGTAAAAAGTATTTTCATGTGGCAGGCATAAAGAGCAAATTTAATATTAAAGCCCAATGCAAACATAAATTGTGTTGATAATTGAAAAAGCAGAGATGAAACATCAAAATCATGCACACTCTTGAAACAAATATGATGAAACAAATATGATCAGTACAGTAGAATTTAAAAAGAAAATCAAGTAAGAATTTAATCCGGAGCTGAAGTGAGATATATGCTAACCTCAACTTGAGAAAATATGAAATAGCAAGTGAAAGTGTGTTCAGTAATTAAGAAGTTAATAGAGATAAAAGCAGCAATTCGGTTATTTTTCTATAAAAAATGTTTTGTGGCCCTCCCAAAACTGCAGCAACCGCCACTGATATTAAAATAGGGGTATAGGGCTAGTAACGATATAAAAGGAAAGGCAAGCTTTAACAATATGAACAAACCTGTATTTCAACGCCTGACAAGAGCTGCTCGACTGATGGTATTATCTCTGCCTATCAAGAAATCATGCCGCAACCCATCATTAAGAAACCAAATGACACGGCAGTTACAGAAGCAGTTCAAAGACCAGAAAACCAAATACCTTTGGTTCATGATACACAGTATGAAGTGATTCTACAAGTTGGTGTTCGAACAATGTTAGGCACCGATCCTCAGTAAAGGCAATAATTGGAATTTTATGCTCAAGGGAGTAGTTCAGTGCCTGTAACCAAAAACATACAAATTTCTCAAGCTGTTTGACAAAAACCATATGCAAAATGTCAATACATGGACTGGAAGAAAAGTCTTCAAGTTGGTAACAGTTTTGAACAGATAGAGCAGTGCATTCAAGAGGAGACGGGTGGAATCCAAAACAGATTCAGGTTGAGCATTTGCCTGATCTTAAGATTTAGATAACATCAAAAACAGGTTACTTATTCTGTTGCTACCAAAGAGATTTGCTACCTTGTACAGACTTTGATACAAATTTTGGGAAATGCCAAAAATAGCCTAAACTTTGAACTGCAGGAAATTTGCATCAATGGGATAAAAATTATATGCACCCACCTCTCTGCAGACAGTAGGATCCAAATTCCTTCTAAATATTTCTCGTCCCTGCCTTCCATATACAAGCAATCCCTGAACCCATAATTGAATTCCATTATGAGAATGAAGAGTTGACACAAGTACTATATTTTTCAGTGCAAGAAAACTAGTATCATAGGCCTGATTCCTAACAAAACTAACTTCATACAAGGATCTCATTATTAATCAATCCTGCTACACATCCTTTCTCATCTCTCTCTTCCCTAGCATATTTTAAAAATTACCACTGAATTAGTATCTATTATGCATAAATCTATTTAGCAAATTATTCCAGTTTTAGACTCATTAGGAAGAAGTTTCTGACGTGCATCCCACACTGCAAATAAAGAGAGAAAGACTTGGAGACTTTGAGGTGTCATGGTACGTAAAATACTATACTAATCGATAGTCCTAGTATATACCAATAGAAAAAGGAAAATAGCAAATCTTTCAGGAAAAGAGAACCTAACATCCTCAATAACTTGTCTATCTTATGTTTTTGTTGAATATGTACAATGATAAATTGGTATCATGAGTGAGAATAATGTTGCATAGGAAAATTAATTAATTAAAAACAACAAAAATCAAGTGCTCAATAGACATTTTAAATGTTAGACCTGTACAAAAACTCCGGGAGATGACTCTGAAATAATGCCATCTTTGCCGGCCAAATTGACCATCTTGAAAATATTCATTACAGCTGGACGAGTCTGCATCACATATTTTACCGACGTGAGAATATTTAATATAGCATAAGTATCAAGCAAATTGGCCCTCAAACAAGAACAATCGAAGAATCAGAAGCAGAAAAAAAAAACCATCCTTACCTTTCCAGTGGCTATCACGACTTTTACACCCCTTGACGAGGCTTCTTTCAGAGCTTCTGCTGTTGCTAAAGAAATTTGACTTTTGCTGTTGAGCAAGGTACCTTACATTAAAAAATTTGGAAGTGCATAATGAGGCATCGTTATAATTGATAACGTAAAATTTCATTGCGTCATATTTGTGTATGCAAAACTAAAAACAATGTCTTAGCATTATATCCTACCATCCATATCGCAGAAGATGTAGCCAAATTTTGGTTTGTAAAACCGGAGACTGCCAACTCTCTTCCTGTCTTTTGACAATTCAGAAATGTGATTTTCTCTGAGATATCAGAAATAGAAATAGAGCTATAAATGAATGCATAACTTAAGATGGTTGTATTAGAGAACACAACATCTCTGAATTATTTGGTATATTACCATCTGAGGGATAAACATATGGACCCCCATTAGCTTCAGCATCATATGCACTATGGATCAATCCTTTCCCCTTCCAGTCAAGACCCTTAAGGATAAGTTCCTCCTCGTTCTCCATTTCCTTTTCCGCTTCATCACTTAACTCGTGATCAAAACCCAAAAGATGTAGAAGCCCATGAACCTATAATACAGTAGCCATTACGATACAGGGCTTTAAAAAAATTAATATCTAGACAGCTATATCACAATCACACCATTTAATCTACACGTTTCAGAATGCACTTCCCAGCAAGATCAAAGTGCTCGACTGAATTATTCCATGTTTGAAGAAATCTCTTATAACATCTATTTTCAACTTGAGCAACACATGCAAATCAAGATTGCACACATCAAATGTGTTTGGCCAGTGTCTCTGAGTCATTATTTCTTATTGGAAATCTAATTCATTGTTTCTTAATCTAATAAGCTATCTCCCAACTTTGTGTATTTCAATTTTAACATACCAATGGCAACCATATTCAAAACAAGTTCAAGCAATTTTATCAGATGGCTCTGCTTAGACTGCACGTGTAAGCCAATGGATTAATCAAGGTAAAGGTGAATTCATATACCGACACTTGAGGAAAAAAAAAAAAGAAAACAAGAGTGTGTTTCTTGTTTCTTGAGTAATTATCAAGTGCTTGAAAATGATCATATCTATGCAGATACATAATCATATCAAAGTTAAAGCAACAGCCACATATTGTAATTCGATATCTTCAAACAGCAAATTTAGGAAATTGGCAAAAAAGAAGTCAGTTGCACAATATGAATGCTATTGTGTGGTAAACCTTAAACTACTAGCCCACTTTATATCATGAACAAAAACACTGGATAGGTTTCTTAAACCAACCATGAGGATGCGGATTTCATCAATAAGAGTGTGTCCTCTCTCCTCTGCCTGCCGTGCAGCTGTCTCAACAGAAATTACAATGTCGCCCAACATTAGCTGCAACAAAGTGATACCCATCAGGTTTGCCTCCAAAGCCTGTTTACATTCACATGGACAAATTTTAAATTACTCACAATTGGAAGCTTGAGCTCGGGTATATGTTGGGACATTGAGAGGACATCTGTAGCATGATCTTCACCTCTCCAATCCTTATTTAGTTTCTGAATGAATTCATCGTTGCAAAAAAGTACTGATAGTTCAACACTCTCAAAGCAGCCAACATCATTTATTACATTGTCCCTTGTAACGTATTCTGAAGTATTTAGACGTTCAAATGCTAATTTCATCGCCATTGGAACATTAAGACGCATGATTTCTGTGACATCCTGAAATTCAGTTTAAACAATATGATTAAACCAAAGTGTTATTCAATACCAAGAAATCTTCTTCCACACACTTTCACACACACATATCTCATTATACAAAATTGAACGGGGTATATCACATAAGCCATCACTCAATAGAAAACTACTACGCAGCAGCTCAACAACAAAATGCTGCAATATTATCACCTTGATACAAGGAAATCCACAAACACACGCACGCACGCACGCACGCACGCACACACACACGCGCATGTTTGTGTATTTAAAAAGAATGTTCCCACATGTAAAATGAAGTCTGCTTTCCTGCATTTGACTAGTAAAATAAGGCAATAATTGACATAAAAAACATTTCCCCATTAGATCTTAGTTTTAAGGGATTAAAAGCACGCCAAAATGCCATGAAACCAAAATGCAGGTGTTTCGGAAGGTTCGGCTCGCCTTCAAAGATCACACTGTGGTATTAAAATCGATCATTTGATTATCTTGCTAAATTCACTTTAATTTCTGCTTTGCAATTATCTTCGCGGGATAAAAAGCCAATCTTCACATAGAAACCAATGCCACAAGTTTGACAATGATAATTAAAACCTCTCGTATTGAACCTATATGCACACTCCGCACAAATTAACAACTCACAAACAAACACCTACACAAACAAACTCGTGGAAAACCCATGATTAACATCAGCGTCATTAACAAGAGTTTCTTCTCTCTACATACAAACACCAGCAGGCATACAAACTGGATAATGCAACCGTCTATATTGAAATGCACACAAGCGCGAGCGGAACTTTGAATAATTACCATAATTTCAGGATCTTCAGGCAATTGTTCTTCGAGACAAATCTTCACACTGAGCTCGAGCTCCTTCACCTCGCTCTTTTTCGCCGCCGCCGTCCGCCTGTACCTAACTTTCCGATATTCCCTCCGCCCAGCCGCCACCACCACAACATTCTCATTTCTTCTCCCGATGCGCGAGCGACTATCACCAACAAATCTCCTCCGTCCGATAATAGAAGCGGACTCCAAATTCGACGCCGGTACGTAAGAGCGACAGTGAGGCGGCGGAGACAAGAGCTTCGGAGGCAGAGCCGCAATGGAGGGGAGTGCTCGTGAGAGAGTACGCGCCGCCATGAATGGAGATGCGGCGCGGATGAGAGGGGAGAGGCGAGTGAGCATTGATTTTATCAGATTAATTTTGGGATTTAATAAATATCCGAATTTTGTATTGGTCAGTGGCTGCGAGGTGAGAGTGACAGCGACCGCCGCCGTGAGTGGGCGGTGGAAACAATTGTTGCAGGTTTATTAACGAGTCTAAAATAAGGCCAATTTATAGTGAGCCTAAACTAAAAAAGAAAAAGAAAAAAAGAATTAAATGTCATTATTATTATAATCAAAATTAACTAAAATTTTAAAAATATAATATATTAAATTGAAAACTTTTTTAATCCTCAATAACTTGAGATGCATTATATATCAGATTTATTCATTATCCTTGGTGTTTTATAACATCTCAATTGGAGTTTCCTGCTTTGGTCTAAGATTTACAATATAACTTGGAATTTATTACATCTCAATTGTTGCAGTAATTTATTTAGGATTAGGATTAAATTTAATTTAATTTAAATGCTTGCACATGTATGAAGAAAATAAGAATTTTATTTTCTTGTTCGTATTTTTCAGAAAATGAGTTTTTGACATCTAAAAGAAAGAATGCGATAGAGTTTAAATTCAGTATCATTGTAAATTGCATTAAAAATTAGCGAGCATTGTTTGGAATTTTAAGCAATAAATAACTTTTATATTGTGACAATTTATTTTATGCAAATAATAAACTAAAAAAATTAACTCGCTCTATTTTCAGGAGTTTTTTCCATAGAAAATATTCAATTATAATTCACGTACCTTTAAAAAAATAATAAAAACTAAATACAATTTTAGATAAACATACGAATTATAAAAATTTAATAAAATATACAATGACTTGAGTTTTCGAGCAGCACAATGCGGGGTCGATATGTCGAATTTTCGCATCACTCTATCTTAAACCTTAAACCATGTCACATAAAAAGGCACCATATGTTATTTTTTTATTTTGTTTTTTGTGAAAATGCAATACGACGTTGACTATTTTAATGTCGAAAATTTGAAATCATCATGCACTTAATAATTTATCTGTACATTCATTTAAATTTCTCGGATAACTTTGTACTATTTTTTTATAAAAAAGCATCGGTTGGATTATAAGTAAAAATTTCCCTTGTAACAATAGTATTAATCGCCGGAAAACATGGGAATGCGGCGGTGGCGGCGCAGGAGTGCCAAGCGACGACGGAATCTCGTCCAAAAGAGCTGCAAAGCAGGCAGATGAGAGAGCAAACGCGCTCGTTGAAAAACTCTTCATACAAGATCGATACAACAGTACGTATTCCTTCATATTATATCGAAAATCTGCACATTTTTACCCCTAGGGTTCCAGAATTGGCTTCTCTTTCAATCTGAAACTCTGAAAAACTAGAATATA
>AYJT01089937.1:0-19977 GCA_001278415.1 Ocimum tenuiflorum | reverse complement strand
ATCGAGCCACAGGCTGCAGCCACAGCAACGAGCAAGCACACCGAGTTGATTAGCTGAAGGCCGAGCCACCTGCGGGTCCACCGCCCTATTCGATTCTTGGTTATGTACATTTCTATTGGGAAATACACTGTTAGAGGCCAATACCCTATGGCCCCTAGCAAAGCCAAAACATCATTAAAGAAAGGCATCAACAAAGCTACAAAAGTTGCAAGAATCACAAATGAACTCCTCCATATCAATCTAAATGAATTGAGACTAAACACAAGCCTTTGCTTCTTGTCAATGCTTATGGTGTATTCTCCGTTCACTAGCACCGACTTCGGCCACTTCCTCTTCGCCCACGACTCCACGACGCTATAAATAGGTTGTGCAAACACCTATCAAGAAAAAAAAACATTAAAAACATATAAAAAAAGATATTCACTTTCAAGAATGACCATTCTATTCATACCTGATAAGCCCCAACTAGGTGGAGCACTATGCAAGCGTTGGCAAAATCGACCAACCAGAAGGGTTCGAAAAACCCGAACCCGGTTAGCAGATTCCCGGGTGCATCGTTCCCAAACGCAGCATACCCGAAGCAACCACACATCATGTAGAATGCTGTTGTAGTGGATACGGCAACAATGTTGGCCTTCTTCATCACTTGGTTTTCTGGAGGAGTCGATTTTAGTGTATCCTGCAATTGTATAAACACCTTGTGATAAACCGATAACCAGATATTTTTCGACCAATTTTTTTATAGAATCGACGAGCGAAAAATTTCAAGAATGAGTGTCAGTTTTCAATTGACCTGAATTTCAACCAAGATTTGTGAATAGGTGTAAGCAAAAGCAATATCACCAAATGCTTGGAACATTCTCCAAGTCTTCTCAGCTGCCGTTATATCTGGCCCTATTTCGATGCCGGTAAGGCTCGTCCTTCCTCCGTGCCCTGCTCAAAACACGAACCACTGTTACTACATCGATCAAGTCGTATAAACGAGACATGATTAACTAGTACGATCTCACTGTATACAAAAAAGGACTCACTAATACCAATAATTGATAAAATAGTCAAAGAAAATGGATCCATCACCCGAAATAACTCTTGCTAAGGCGAGTCCAATGCCGATAGACGAATAAGCGAAAGACATGATAGCTGCAACGACGGAGAGCAACGAGAGCTTGTGGAAGTTGGGAATCTGAGACAGAAATATTTCAAGAACTCCCAGTCCTATCATGTATGGATTGTGAGAGACACTGCACGAAACACCGCGGCCTCGACTGTGGAAGCAGTTCGATTTCTGGATGGCACTGAAACGCGCACACAACAACAACATTAAAATACTATCTGAGATACGATACCGAGGAAATTCATGCGACTTATATGAGTTCTTGGATAGTTCCATTTCTTGATAGCACTAAAACACACACACAGCAACAACAATAACATCATTCAGAGCAAATTCATGAGACTTTATATGAGTTCTTAAGAAGTTAGATTACTAGGTAGCACTGAAATACACACATATAGTGGTTGCCAGCCACAAAACGGTTTCTAAATTATGGAACGTGAACCGGCCCGCGTAAGTCCAAGCTCGGTTCTGGTTCCGGTTTAGAACCACTGGTTCCGGGCTAGTTCCATTTAATAGGGTAAATTTCACGGTTTAGCAGGTTCTGGCTTATAACCGAAACCGTCACACATGGTTCCGAAAATTAGGAACCTCAACCGGCCCTATTAAATCCGAGCCTGGTTCTGGTTCCGCTAGGTCGGTTCCTGTTCGAAATCGCCATCACTACACACACACGCACAATGACAACAAGAACAACAATAACAGACAATCTAAAATATGATACCGAGCAAGTTGACACGATTTTATTCGAGTTTTCGAGCACACTTACGCCATGCTTATCGAGGCTGTGATGGTATACCCAATCACCATCCCAGTCAAGTTGACATACTGAACAGTAGCACAAGCAATATACATCCCTCGACCTGAAATTTCACACGAAAAGGTTCTAAAGTCAGACAAGATTCGACATGAAAAATCAAAGCTGCTTCATTCAAGTCAACTACCAAGGTTGTTCTTGACAACTTCCTTGTAAGTGTAGTTGCGTTTTCCGGTTACCGGAGACCGGTAGCAATCCGTTAGGAGACTGGAGGTGTACAAGGTGATGCCGGAGAAAACGACGAGCGTTGCAACTCCGGCGATCCACCCGAGCTGTGCCACCCCCCAGGCTAGGGAGAGGACTCCAGAGCCTATGATTCCTGTAATAATATGTGCACTTGCAGTCCAAAGATTCCCTATTCAGACAACACAAAAATGATAAATATTATATAATAATATGCATAATTAGTAACATGAATATTTAGATGATTTCGTTTGTCACATTTGTGCATAATGAAAGTAGTAAACATCATAAAAGATGAGATTGTTGAGATTATTACAGGGCATGTACCCTGCTTCAAACATCGGAACTTCGACGTGACGTGGCAGTCGAAACGACGTGGTTTTACATGTGGACTCAATTGGCAAGGCAATTTACCATTTTCTTTATTGCATTTTAGGGGAGAGTTTTATGCATGCAAGATGGGAAGCTAATCTTCTTCTTTTCTCTCTTTTAGAACTATTAACTCTGAATTTGAATTTAAGGCATGAGCAGAAAATAAAAAATTAAATTCCAATCTAATTAACAGATATCAAATGCAAATTTCATGAACTAGGTAGATTATTGACTAAATCACAGCAGCCATCTTGATTTCTTCTAAGACAAACATGTCATTCTAAAACTGTAAAACAAAAAATTAACATAATTCTCAGTTTTCACTTTTCTCACTATTATAATAGTTTTTTAAACTTCAAGATCATTCCCTCCAAAAAATTCAAGAAAACAAGAAAAAATGCCAGTGCAATTTTACTAAGAAAAGTGATTTAAATTGAAAAGCTGTAATTTTTTTTATTACATCATTCTCAGTCTTCACTTTACTCATTATTATCATATTTTTTTAAATTTCAGATCATTCCCTCCAAAAAAAAAAGTTCAAGAAAACAAGCAAAAATGGTAGTGCAATTTATTAAGAAAAAGTGATTTAAATTGAATTTTCATTTACCTGTTCTCTTAGGCTTCCCATCATCATCAAACTCCCCATTTTCAACTTTCTGAATTCCCAAGCCAGATTCAACTTGAAAAATCTGGTCTCCAAATCCCTGCATTGTTAGCCTGTACTCTCACCTTCACTAAAAATACTTAGCTTTTTATTATTCTCTTGCTACAAATATGGCAAAAAAAAATATTACAAGAAATCCTCCACGCAGGTATCTTGGACTTGAGCAGAGATTTTATAGAGGTTCATGCAGCAAATATTTTGGTAAAATATCATCCAAAATCCAAAAAAAAATGATGAAAAATGGGAGGAATAAAGAAAAAGGTATCTCTTGAGGAAATCTGAATAAAGTAAAAAAGTTGAAGAAGTGGGGTTTGTTTATATTTACCTTTATTTCATTTTAGAAGGGTGATTTAGGGAAAAAAAAAAAGAAGAAGAATCCACATTAAAAGCACAAATAGTTGTTGATCTTTTATTTATTTATTTTATTTTTTTCTCTCTGTTTTCAAGATTTATGATAATTTATGACTGCAGTGAAACTTGAGACAAGTGTAAAGAACGCACAAATGCTGGCTTGGTAAAAGGGAATCATTCTTTATTTATTTTATAGTGGAATGAGGTTTTGAATGTGCTCCAACTACCTCTTTAATGTCTTTATCTAAATTAAATCGAGGTTATTATTATTGTCTTATTATTATTATATTAATTAATTGCAACAGTCAACTCCACCATTTTGGGATTTTATTTATTTATAATTTGTTGTGTTCGACACTGAATGTTTTTTTTTTTAGTTATTAGCGTTTTTAGTACAAATTTCACTCAAATTTGTAGCTTAACATTTTTTTTGTTAAAACAACCTTTTATTTTCATGATTTTTTTCATATGTCCAAGTTTAATAATGACATTGTACATAGCGGTATGTTCATGACTGATGACTCTTCGAATCTGTAAGCTCATTCATCGATTTACACATGAACATAAATAACAGGAATATCTTTATCAAAAAATTTGGTCTTGTAATTGCATAAAGAAAAAAAAAATGAAAACTGTGCCAAAAAAGGCAATTTTAGTAAAGGGTGTCTTGATAAATGCAACTAATATAAGTTTTTTCATGGATAAATCTTCAATTTTATTAAAAATGTGTATCGTGGATGAATGATTCCATTTGTAATGTTATATCAATATCTCACTTAATCTATTCAAAATGTAATTAATCTAGGACGAATATAAATTTGGATTTAGAATTCGAAACGAGTATGAGTTTGGATTGGTGAAAATGAACCATTTAAATTCGTTTAGATCTTTTAGGCAGTCTAACATAAATTTTTGCTATAATAGCATGGCTTAATCAATGAAGCAATTGTCAAAGTGTTTTTCTACAAATACAAATTTAATTTATTCTTTTTCCAAATATTATAATATGGAAATGGGTGGCGGCATATTAGTTTGGATGGTCAAGAATTAGTGCCACACAAAGCACGAACGTAATGATTTATATCCTTATAATTGGAGAATATAATCTTGTTATTTCGATAAGCATCATCCCTCATTATATTGCCATTAACTCAACAAAAGGGAAGTTTTTCGAGCTTTCTTCATATAAATAAATAATAGTGGCATTCAACCCATTAAAAGTTGAAGAGAATTTTCAACTTTGTACAATTTTGTAATCATCAACCCATTACAACTTTTATTTTTGCCTTTTGAAAGGGCACTATGATAATCGAATTGGGAGAAAAAGAGATGTCTTTCAACTATATATAAATACAAAAATCGAAATTACCCACGTTCGGCTTCCGAATAAGAATATTTGGTGGAGGGGCCTTTTTTTTTCTACCATACCATATGGAATCCCCGTTACACATTTATATTACGCTCGTATTACACAACGTATTCGTATTATATTTTAATTAATATATTTTTTCAATTTTGTTTTTTATGTTTAATTTAGATTCACGTACATTATGCAAGTTATAGATCCAATTAGAGAAAGAGTTTTATGCGGAAGTCAATTCAACCAAAACAATCTAATCTCGAATTTTTACCCCTAAACATATTTGGAAACATACTAAAAGTCAAGATATTGGCGTTGTAAAATTAAAACATCAATTATCTTTACAAAAATGAGACAAATAATTGAATTGAAATTTGAACAAGTCACCGTTAAATACTACACAACCATCTTCAACAGTGTATCATGATAGTATGAGAAGCATGTAGAATTGCCTTGTGACTATCTCAAGCATATTCTCTTACCGCTTCTTCTTTCCGCCCTTTCCAGATTTAGATGACCCTCCACTCGAGGATGCTGCAGCTTCTTGTTTCTTTGTTCGACCCGGGTGTCGAGGAACCAACTCTGCAACTTGTAGCATTAGCTGTTTCCCTGCAGAAATGTAGCAACAAAAACTAATTCAGCATATCAATAACTGAGAGCCCTCAAGAAATGCAGATCACCAAAGAAAGCACCAATAGAACGAGGCTTTGCTTCTGAACTCCACTGCAAGAATTCTCGAGCGAAGAAATATAAAGATGAAACCCAGAGTATCTCCATTAGCTACATACATTGCATGGAACAATAATCACGGAGGGAAAACAAGAGAGAAGACCGACTTTAACACTGTGTTGAAATTGATGTTGTTAAACAAACGAAGAAGGTTGAGCCATCAATTTCACGAACCCATATCGTGTACCAAATTGATCATGGTCGAACACAACCGCGATCAGCGCTGCAGATCAACATGAGGAAATACTCCAAATGGGATGGTCATATCCTCTAATGTAAATGGGATGCCATATATCCTTAAAGCATAACTAGTTGTTTAGTGCTAGACAAATGCTCGAGCTTTCGAT
The DNA here is from genome assembly GCA_001278415.1 of Ocimum tenuiflorum. Lineage (NCBI taxonomy): Eukaryota > Viridiplantae > Streptophyta > Magnoliopsida > Lamiales > Lamiaceae > Ocimum > Ocimum tenuiflorum. The sequence continues at coordinate 14,040 of AYJT01089937.1, read as the reverse complement.
AAAATGTGGTCAAGGTCCTTTCAATGAGTGCCTAAGTCCTTTCATAAAATGCGGTCAAGGTCCATTCAATGATTGCCGGAGTCCTTTCGTAAATATTAACCAAATGCTTTTCAATAGGGATTATATCTATTTCAGATGCAGTAAGGTCAGTAAGCTTTGCAAGAGTCCTTCCATTCAGTATTGTGCCGAACAACATGGTAAGAAAGCACGAACGAGCCTACTAACGAGCTAACAAGCAAATTCAATTAAATGGAAGTGTAGAGCAAACGGATCGATTACTCCCAACCTTAAATAATAAGCAACTATGAACATGGTACTTGTCAAGCTTAACACAGACCACCACCATTCTATCATTCATCACTGACAAATGAAATCAAGATCTATACCAACAATCCTCCCATTTTTCACTCACATTGCATTCAAGGCCAAAACAAAGGTACCGAAATTGCTGCAAATACACGCCAGAATATGAACAGAGAATACTCACTCGAAGAGATTGCTGGGTTGTAGAAGCTCCCATCATCCCTCTTCAACAATACTCTCACTCTTCCTCTTTGCATAAAATCCCGAGGGTATGCCTTCTCACTCTAATATAAGTTTTTGAGAATCCAATTCAAATCCCAAAAAGAAAAATATACAGCAAAAGAAAAAAATAAATCCTCGATACCTCGATTGCGCAAGGGATTTTCAGGTGGTTGATGCAATCATAAATCTCCGTGCACGTCGGGTTTTCACAAGCTTTGCTGCCATTGATTCTCCGCCCCTCAGCTAGGGTCTTCTTCGAATTAATGTAAATTGGGTAAATGATCACCCATTTTTTGATATTCTGTACGTCTACATCCATAATTTTGTCCTAAAATGGCGTAAAAGTAAATCAATTCACCCAATATAGCAGAAAATCTTCTGCAAAAACATTTTCTTCGGATGAACACACTAAAAGCTAATCAATGATCATCAGACAAATGCATGCAATTTTCTTAAATCTACAAAATAAAACGCATTTCAATTTGGTGCTTTTTACAATTCTCCATTAAAGACCTACTCTCGGAAAAAATCGAGTTCTATACAAGTAATTACAGAACACTCCAGCAACACCATCCAAATCCATCCATCCATCAATTTTATCTTTTTCGTTTTTTTTTTCTTTTTGAAATTTTCATTAATCAGCAATGCGATACTTTTTTTTTCCAAAAAATTCAAAAATTAAAGAAGCACCATAGCTTATCGATTAGATCTCTCAATTAGGGAAGAAAATTAGAAGCTCCCAACAAAATCAGAGATCGAAGACAAAAGCTTCCCAAAGATTAAATTATAAAAAAAGACGCATCGATCGCTCCGAAATAACATTGAGAAAAATGAATCAATTTTTACCAGTGTACGGCGGCGCTACGCGGTTTTTGCGGAATCGGAAGGTTAACGCCGGTGGTGGTGCGAGAAGACCGTGGAGAGGGAAATCGCAGGCGTTTTGAGTTGTTGGGCCTTTTTTGGATCATACTGAAATTCCTTATTTTAAAACTTTAAGTGGACGCATAATTTGGGCTTTAAATGATAGTGGGCTAATAATTATCATTTTTCCATAAAAATCTATATCTATATATATTAAAACCAGGGAGAATATTCAATTATATTACAAACTATATATTTTTTTTATTAAATATAATACGAATTATTCAGATTTTAAATAAATATACAAACTTCCAGAGGTTGTTCAAATATAGGATGATTTTAATTTTTTCGGCACCGAAATGTGCATAGTTTGTATTATAATTGAATATTTTCCGTTAAAATACATTACACGGCAAAATTAATGTGACTCAATATTGAGGGACGTGGAAATGTCGCGTGCTACCTCATCATTTTGGTGCTAGAAAATTGAAGTCATGTTCTGTATTTGAACAATTTTTTATAATTTGTACATTTATTTAAGATTCTAAACGATTTGTATAATTTTTGACGAAAGACACACAGTTTGTAATATATTTGAATATTTCCCTTAAAACAATTCGAGTTTCCCTAAAAAAAAAATTATCTTAAATATAACTTATCTATATAAAGTATAAATTAATTAATTAATAAATTTTTTATAAAATACTTTTATATGTGTGTTACTAATGTTTCGTATAAAATTTATGATAATTAATAAAATTTATAATAATTTCTCGTATAGAAGTTATAATAAATTTATGTGTGTTTTTTATAAGATGTGATGATTTCATGAAGATTTTTAATCACTAAAATTTGATTTACTTGATGTTATATATTACTAATATTCATCGTGGTGGTGACAAATAGTTGAGCGGTTGTAATGATCTTGTCGCAAGAAAACAATATAAATCTTCGTGTAAGTTGGCCTCCGGAAAAATGCGTACATATATTTGTGGATATAACAATTAACGTCAAATATTCATTTACGTGGTAAACTATTTGTAAAATTTCAATTACATGTCAAATTATTAAAATGTTCAATTATATGATAAATTAAAAGATTTTATTCAATTGTATGATATGATACATTATCTGTTAACGAAATGTTGACTTTGTACTGTCGGATTTCAATGTCGAACCCCAACCAATGTATCTATTGACGCGACACTAAACAAGTGACGTGGAATCCGCCGTTGCACAATCAGCATTCCGTACCGGAAAAACACCCTATCATAATTGAACAAAATTTACATAACTCGTCGTATAATTGAAAATTCGAATAGTTTAACATATAATTAAAAATTTACAAATACAGTTTATCATAAAAACGAGGATTTGACAAAGAATTAATAATTGAATGCGGATGCATAAATGTGCAGACTTTCGAGTGTTACGTATCATTAATAAGAAAAATGTTTACATAGAAAATAAATAATAAATTTTGTAAAAGAAAATAAAAAGGAAAACCAAAGAAAATGACTTGACTTACCTTATAAAATGATAAATAAATTAAAACGACCAGCCCCATATGAAAGCCTTCTCTCGGAGAAGTTCCAGCAAACTCAGCCCATTTCCCTCCATTTTTTTTTTGCTCTCACTCTCTCAGCAATTCATCGATCTATGGTGCGTAAGCACGCTGCGATTTCTCATGTTTCTCTTGCTTGATTTTGCATTATTTGCATTTAATTGAAAACGACACTCTGCATAACGTGTTTTGTTCTGCTCGCGCATCAACTGATTCTTTTCATGCTTGTATGTGGCTTTTTTTACTTGATTAGTTGTGATTGATCGTTCGTTCACGTACATTTATCTGTAAAATTGATTTGTTATTGTTTATTGTTTGCTAAATTGAGCATGGATACGGGATTTGTATGCAGTCGATATAGGTTCTCAAAATGATGTGAATGCGTATTGTTTTTTGTATTTTTGTGCTATTTTGATGTTTTATATGCTTAATCTTTGATTATGACGTGAGCCATGGCGATAAATGTTTGTTGTTTCACTAGCACTGTATGCTGGGTAGTGGATATCTACATAGGATATGAAATTTGTTTCATGATGGAGTAAATGTGTGTTTGTATTCTGGTTGAAATTGACTGAAAACCGCGGATCGAGTCAATATATGCAAAGTTGAATATTGATGTCAGCAGAAAAAGAAAAAATGTGTGATGATCTACGCGGCGTGTTTTGTCATTACATTTTTCTTTGTATTGTCTTTGCTTTCACTATGTGGCAGCTGATCGTGGATCAGTCATCGATGTAAAATGGAGCAGGTAAGTATTTTACACTTTACAGTATAATTTAGGAACTCGTGATACTATGCTTGTAGTTGTAATGTGTTCTGATATTCTGTGAATTTTCTGCAGTATGAAAAAGTGGAGAAGATTGGTGAGGGAGCATATGGAGTAGTATATAAAGCTCGTGATCGTGTAACTAAGGAGACCTTCGCGCTGAAGAAAATCAGAATGGAGCAAGAGGATGAGGGTGTGCCAAGCACTGCTATCAGAGAGATTTCCCTGTTGAAAGAAATGCAGCATGGAAATATTGTCAGGTAGAAAAATGTGAAGGCAGGGTGTTCGATGCACACATATCGCCATATTAATTGATAAAGGTGCCCCATTAGAAAATTGATAATAACCTGCTGCGTTGATATGGTAATATGATCTAGATAACCTCACTGAAAGTTCTCTTGCTTCATTTTACTAGTAGGTATCTCCGATTGCCATTTTCCAGGCCTCATGATCTAAACATTCTATAATTTTTGAATTGCAGGTTGCAAGACGTGGTGCACAGTGAGAAGCGCCTGTATTTGGTATTTGAATATCTGGACTTGGATTTGAGGAAACATATGGATTCTTCTCCAGAGTTCTCACAGGATCCTCAACTGATTAAAGTAAGTGGCTTTGACTTTTGATCCGCCTTGTTGTTTTTCGAATTGAAGATTGCAAGGATGAAAAGTTTGCGTAACAAGAAATTGGTGAAGAAGTTTATCACATAGAGAATAGTATTATTATATACATAATACATGTGTGCATTGGTGTCCACGTATAGAGGGTGAGGAGAATCCTTTCTTTTCTAATTGATGCTCGAGTAAGTTGATTTTTTTTTTCTTACAGACATTTCTGTACCAAATCCTTTGTGGAATTACCTATTGTCATTCTCATCGCGTCCTACACCGAGACTTGAAACCTCAAAACTTGCTAATAGATCGAAGTACCAACACACTGAAACTTGCAGACTTTGGATTGGCCAGAGCATTTGGTATTCCTGTCAGGACATTTACACATGAGGTAAATACTTTAAGATTTGAGCATCACTAACCCAACAGATTCAAACATTCACACATGAATTATCTGTGGTTTCCTGATTTAGCCTTATTCCTTTTCTTTTACTGATTATATTCCTTTCCTGATATACCTTCGCCTCTATATCTCGATAAAAAAGTCCAAAAGTGACCTCCAATAGAACATGACCATCTTAGAAACTAACTAAGAAAGGGAAGTTACTAACTGGGCTTGTTTTGCAGGTGGTGACCCTATGGTACAGAGCTCCAGAAATACTCCTTGGCTCACAACACTATTCTACTCCCGTGGATGTGTGGTCGGTCGGTTGCATATTTGCTGAGATGGTAAACAAGGAAGCATTATTTCCTGGGGACTCTGAGATTGATCAACTCTTCAAGATATTTAGGTGATACTTGATCGTGATACATCTGAAAAGATGATTTATGAATTTATAATAATGTGATTTGGAATGAAGTTACCTATAACTGATGTGATACATACAATGAAGGTCTTTGGGCACTCCAAGTGAAGATACATGGTCTGGAGTAACATCTCTACCGGATTTCAAATCAACATTTCCAAAATGGCCCCCAAAGGTGATTGAAACTGATGCATGTATTTATTCTTTGCAACCCACGTTATACTCAGGTTCTTTTTTGCTATCTCTATTTCATAGGATCTGGCAACCCTGGTTCCAAATCTTGATCCAGCTGGCCTTGACCTACTTCGCGTAAGTTCACTTCTGTTAGAAATTCTTGTGGCACCCACAGACAATAGCTGCCTTTGGATATTGGCTGGCATGACATGTAGCTACAATCAATTTTTCTTTACATTTCCTTAGAGGAATCATACTTTCACTTGTTTACACCTCCTTTACATTAGAGACTATCCACTTGACTAATTTTCTTACGTCTGAATAGACTGGTAGCTCAACTATTTAAGATGCTCTTTGCACATGCTCTCTGAATAGACAACTGACTTAGTGTTGTTCCGTACAGAAAATGCTCTGCTTAGATCCCAGTAAAAGAATCACAGCAAAGGCTGCTCTCGAGCACGACTACATCAAGGATATCGATCTTGTCCCTTAACATGGTATATCCTCAGATCCTGGTGCAAATGTATAGTTGTTATGTGCATCTGTGTGGGTTAACTAATCTCTATGATATGAAATGCATGATATTACATCCTTGTTTCTTTGATTCCTTTGGTGTACTTGAGTTGATTCAGAAGTTATAGGCAAAGCAATTCTTGATTTCACTTGCTTGTGTGATTGCTTCAATCTTTCATGTAATCATTCTTCTCGGGTTCTTCGTAGGATCATGGTGTTGTAAGACATTATGGAGTTTGGGTCTCCTATGTAATAGATAATATGGTTTTCTATTAGGTAGTTAAGTGTTATGTCATCCCAGGTTAAACTCAAAAACACATTGAATCCTTGAAAAGAAAAAATGAGTATATGTAATTAGAATGGGAAGATATTCAATTATATTTTAAACTATGCATAATTTCTTAGATATTAATACAAATTATTTGATATTTCAGATAAATTTACGAGCCATACAAATTATTCAAATACATGATGAATTCCAATTTTTGGCATCGAAAGATTGAGTCAACACGTAGTATTAGAGAAAGTTCAAGATTAATTCCCTTTGATCAAGCAATAGATTCAGAATACAACATGTTGACTCAATTTTTTGGGGTTGGAAAAACAATTTTTATTGTAATTATTTTTGAAAAAGATAGTTTATAATTGTATATCTTTTTCTCAAATGAATGGTGATTTAATTGCAATGTTTCAAAGTGTTATAATTACAAATTTGGTAAGTATCGTGCAATTAATCATTTACAAAACCGTTTCATCCAACTTTCGAAGTGTAATAAAAGAAAAAATAGCCGAGACAGAAAGTTGGAGAGAAGATGAACGAACGGAGGAGGGGAGGAGTTATTTTTTAGATTATCTACTTGTTTATTTGCAAACTAGTACACGTAATGTGCAGCCTTAAATTATACCACTGAAGATATATTCTGTAGTTTTATATAATTATACTATATGGGTTCGGATCCAGTAAGAAAAATTCCCCATGAGAAATGAGAATGAATCCGAGTCATGAATCAAATAAGATTTACGTTTGAGATCTTTTCGTTTTGAAATTGATTCTTGATTGCATTATAAGTGAATCATTTATAACCTAATCGAGCATCAATACTGCAGAGCAAAAATATCTCAAATGTAAATTTTTTTTAATCCTAGTGGCTTAAATTCGTTCTTATTTTCTATTTAAGTATTCTTTCTCATTTGATCTACTCTCTATACTATATAATTGTGAAGACATATCACATAAGTTTCGATGCGCCTATAATGTGGTTTTTTTGTGAGTTTGTGACTCCACAATAATACATCCACAGATTCGATGGTATCCATCATACACAAATATATTTTGTGCATTTCGGCTTAGTTCTATATTTACATAAAATATTAAATTTTTAAATACAAATATTCATAAAACAGAATTAGAAACATTTTTAACAAAAGTGCACAACAAAAAAACTTCACGTCGACGTATAGCACACCTAATCAAAAAGTAACCGTAACACGGAAATTTTTTTTAATTCCAGAATATTATTTCTTAGAAGAAAAACACAAACTAATTGAAACCCATCAGATTCAATAATGTCGAAACAGATTTGATTATGTCAATTAAATTTTAGATGATATGAGTTCTAATATAATTAATTATAAGTAAAATCTACAAATATATATCAAGTTATTTTTTACTTTTTCAAAATATATAATAAATGTGCAAACAATCTTAGTTGTTGTACGAGAGCCAAAATCCGATAATAAAATTTGATATGGCTAGTCGGATTATATTTCAATATTAAAAGACAAAAATTTGTGCTTGATCGCCTAAATCATTTATACGGATCTAAATAGTTCGTTCCAACCATCCTAGACCCAAATGCACATTCTTTCTATATCTTAAACTCAAACCGGCCTAAATGATTTAGAGGAGGTCTCTAGTTAGACTGCATAAATGATTTAGGCGTGTTTTAGTTTAAAACCAAGTTTGAGTTTAGGATTCAGAACGAATATAGATTTGGGTTAGTGAAAATGAACTATTTAAATCTGTCGAAATCGTTTAGTCAGTTTAGTACAAGTTTTTACCAATAATTTAAACAATCTAACAACATATCTCCTCATATTAAAAAAGTTCACGCAGAATTACACGTGGACCTTCGAACAAATAGTTTTGAAATATATTTGGATATTTTGATCATGCTCTAGACAACTCTCTCTACATCTCTGCTCTTTCTTCGCCCACTCTCCCTATCTCAAAACAAAGGCAACATAATTGGGTTTTTAAGCGGCAAATGGACCTCAGGCCGCGGCTGCGGCAGTCCTTCTCCGGCTTCACTAAAGCTGAGGTTTAATGTTCTACTTTCTCGAGCTGATTTCCGCGAATTTATTCAAAGTGTTGTTGCGCATATTTGTTTTGCTACTCGTGATCTTGTGGGTTTTTGTTAGCATTAAGTTTCCGTGGTTCGTTTTTCGTGATTGCATCGTTTTGTCGTGCGATAATTTATACTCTGGGTGCATGATGATCGAGGAAATGAGAATTGAAGGTTTTGATTCACATAGGATGTTTAGGTCACTGTTTGGGACTTGGGTTTTCTGAAATATTTGCATGATAGGACTGTTAGTCGTTTAGGATTAGGGTTTTGAGTTGAAACCAAAGAACATAATACTTCGTTTGGATTTTCTCTCATTTCTTTGCCATTGTAGAAAAATATTAGTCTGTTGTAGTTGGATGGTTTTGATTAGCATGCTCATATTGCATTGGGTAAAGGGTCTAGTTGATAATGTATGCGTAATGTTGTGGTCTGAAATTGTTGGAGGACAATTAGAGCTCTCAGATATTCATAAATGAACAAAAATATACAAGTTTATTGGACAGGAATTAAAAATAATATTAAGGCTGCAAAGATTACAAAAATGGATGGATTTCGAATTTGTTTACAGGTCTATGGTTTTAATGAACTATCGAAAATATCCTATGCCTTAATCTTTGCACATCCTCTTTCAACCCCGACTTTGTTCTCCTCTGTCGAATCTCTTCTTTGATCCATTACTTCAATCTTCGAACGAACCTCCTTTTTCAACCTCACCCTTCGCACTTCGCCTTCGACCCAAATTGAGCATGTCAATCAAGCTGCTCTGACCGAGCACCCTCCACATAAACCCTGGTCGACGTATCACCTTCCGCAGCATAAGAGGTAAATTTTGAACCGTAATAAGTTGTCTCTTCATAACAATGCTAGTAATATATTCCAACTTTGCTCTCAATGCCTTAACTTGGTGTTGTTTTCAATGCTATGGCACTCAAAAGGCTTCAAATTCTGCGCCAGGATGTTGTTCAGATATCGGCTAGTTAGAAAGTAATGCCAAATTTTGCCATTGTATCATGAACTCTATTATTTACATGGGAAACACATCTCTTTTGCTGATAAATCAGGTTCATAAGTTGGAACAATCACTTGGTGATTTCAAAGAGCAAACTCTTGAGGACGAGTTCTCTAAGAAGTTGGCGAGGCTTTTCAAGTGAGTTTTGTCTTTTGAGTTTTGGGTTAAAGATTGCCTACTTCTGAAATTATATAGGAGGTAGCCTCAAAGCTTTGTCATTTGTGCAGTCGTTCAAGTGGCCGAGCTGGTAAACCTGTTGTAAAGTGGACCGAGGTTTTATCTTCTACTTTTCATTTGAAACTCTTATCATCAGATTTGGATGGAGTATTTTTGACAATTTTTTCATCTGATGTTTAAGGTTCAGAGCTGGTTTCAGAAGAATCAACAACAGGGTAGAGAGGCTTCTTTAGATAAAGCCAAGAAGTTAGATGCTGTCTCAGAAACTTCCACTCAGAATAAAGCAACTGGAGATGCAAAAATGCTGGAGGGTGTGTTTTATTGACCTTCTCTTTTACGTGCAACTAGTGCGTGCTAGTCTGCTCTTATCAACTTGATGGCTGATTGAAATCATATCCTGGCCAACATTGTAGTCATGGCAGGTGAGGATGGTGTAGAGTTTGAAGCAAGGTCCTCAAAGGATGGCGCATGGTAAGTCTAAATTTGACATTTGATGGGTTTGTTTGTTCCATCTGCATTTTGATATTAATTTTTCATCCGAATTGTTCATCAGTTCTTTTGCATTTTGTTGATTTCAGCTTTAGTTTCTCTAATGGAATGCCTAAATAATATTTATCAGATGTGGAGATAATTATATCAACCTTTGATTCTTGGAAGTATGAGGATTGATGTTGTAAACCTAGCCTAGATGTTATTATCAGAACAATACATGAATCCCAATAAGGAACAAATGAATGACTCAAATTGTTAAATATTTTTCCTTTTTCCTGAAGGACTACTAAAGTACTAAACTCTTATGTTTTGTTACAGTCATTTTAAAATGAAACAGAAAGCATATATTTAGAACTTGAACTCATAAGTGTGATATTATTTGGTTGAAGAGAGAACAAAACAATATGTTCCTATTTCAGCCAAGCACTCTCTGTATCCCAAATAGTTAATCACTTGTCAAGTGGAGTACTATTTACTCTTTTTCTTTTATGTAATTCACAGGTACGATGTCGATACATTTCTTTCCCACAGATTTCCTAGTTCCGGGGAAACTGTGAGTAATTTATGTTTTGTCCTGCAACTGATTATCATGTGGATGCCTGTCTTTTCTTTAGATGGCTCCTGCTGTTGATTTGTGATGCTGAAAGCAACCATTCGGTTACATGTTCCTCTGTTAATTTTTGTCTAAATCCTTTTCTGTTCTCTATTCATCCTGCGATCTATTATGATACAAAAAAGCCTTGTTTTACGAAATGTACATTGCCTATTATACCCTAATTCGAGGGTAGTAGTGTAAGACATTGACAAATTTATTTTTCATCTCATAACTTTTACGTGCATCACACATAATTCACTAGTGATTATAGAGGGACAAATTATTTGTGTGTGTATCCACTTGAAGTGTTAATGTGTTATATCTTTAATTAACTGCAGGAAGTCCTTATAAGATTTGTTGGATTTGGAGCAGAGGAAGATGAATGGGTGGATGTACGAGATTCTGTGAGGGTGCGGTCTGTTGCTTTGGATAATTCAGAATGCCAAAAAGTAAAGGTTGGGGATCTAGTAGTGTGCTTCCAGGTATATTTTGTCCTCTATATTCAGTATATTGGGTGTTTGCTTTGGAGTTTTCTTATTTCTGAACTCAAAAGTCATATCAGTCTGCGGGAATATGCATAGATTTTTTTTTGTTGGCAGGTTCTGAGTGATGGAGACGTATGCATTCTTCAGTCAGTTTTCCTTTTGAAATGAGGTGCTAAGATAGAAATATGACTTGAATTAACCAGTTCAAACTTGTGAAAAACTAATTGGAAAATCTGACATTGAACCTGATCCACCGGAGAAGATAACATAGTACAGGACCACACTTGGAATATCTACATGTTTGCATATGCTGAAAACTCTGTGTTCCTCGTGATCTATTTAAATCTAAAAGCTAAGCCATTACAGCGTTCAAGAAGTCATGACCTGGTGTAGATGGCATGGACTTGTATATATTTTCGGAAAACGAGATCAATCTAACTCAAATTATATATATTTTCGGAAAACGAGATCAATCTAACTCAAATTATATATATTTTCGGAAAACGAGATCAATCTAACTCAAATTAACTGGTGGTTATCTTGTTAAAATCTCATGGAAAATCTTTTCCGAACATGTTCCACCAAATAAAACATAATACCGGACCATGTGTAGCATAGATACATGTTTCCATATGCTGAAAACGTTATGTCTGCTGTGATCCATTAAAATCTTGAAGCTAAGCTATATATATTTTTGGAATCAGGAGAAACAAGATCAAGCAAGATATTATGACGCTCGTGTCCTGGAGATTCAAAGGAGATGGCATGACATAAGAGGTTGCAGATGCCTTTTCTTGATTAGATATGACCATGATGGCACAGAGGTGAATATACTCCCCTCTTTTCTGTCATAATCAAACGCAAACTCTACCCATTTGCCATCTGATCTCATTTTTTATCCTGACAGGAAAAGGTCCGTTTGAGGAGGTTATGTTACCGGCCTTCCTCAGTTAGAAACTTGAGGCAAAAGTAGCTCCACGGAGATGCCTTACATGTCTACCTTAAAAGGTTTGATTTGCTGTATCTTCCACCTTTTTCTCGTCGTATGCACGTTTCATGTGCTCGTATATGTTGTTTTTTCGAGGGTGCAACTTTTGTGAATTTGTTATCTAGTTGATTTACAGAAATCCACAAGTGTTCTTGACTCTTCATCTAGTATTTGAAGCTTGCAAGATTTGCTTTGTTTCATTTGGAATTCATTTAATCTCTTATTTTGTGAAAAAATCATGCACTAGTTTTCTAAACTTCTAGTTTAGTTCAATCTAGAATGCTGCATGTATTTATTTTTGTAGCTCTTCCAATTTATGATGCTCCATTCTGAAAATTGAATTAGGAAGAAACCGTGTTGAAGCTGAGGATTCTAGAAGGTTCAAGAATTTGATATAATGGTTGAAGGATTCCACACCTAATTATGTTGATTGCTGTGTAATTTAGTCATATTTGTTCAAACATTTGTGCAAATCCTGTTTGCTACTTTTCACTTCATATACATAAGCAAACAATATTTGATTGAGCTAATGAGAACTCAGGTCTAATGGAAGAAAAAGGGAATATCTACTCTCTCTCATCGAGAATTCGAATATCATTAGGTCTACCACCTCGGAGTAGTAATAAAACGTAGTTTCCATGCCCAGTAGGCTCTAGATTTGAGTTATAGTGGGACATTAGGATTAGGATGTGAGAGGAGACAACGAAAATTAAATTTTTTGTTATTTTTTTCCCTTAAAAAATCATTATTTTCACTTTTAAAAAAGAAGAGGTCTCCAGTTAGATCGCCTAAATTATTTAGGCGGGTTTGAGTTAAGATCCAGGTGAGTAAGAGTTTGAGTTCAAGATCCAGGGCGGGTATAAATTTGGATTGGTGGAAATGAACTATTTAAATCCGCCTAAATCATTTAGGCGACCTAACATGAGTTTTTGTCTTTAAAAAGATCTTTTGTCAGAATGATATACTCGGCAAATCCGATCTCCTATACCAACCTTTTTTTTATAATAGAAAAAAAGCTTTTTGTTTCTCTACGCTCAAGAGATAATGTTTTCTGGCTTATGCAATAGAATAGAAAATTCCCACGATAAATTTCCGGATTTTTTCTATTCAGTTATTTTATTCTAAACGGTGGACACTTTTTATTTTTTAAAAACTTATTTGTAAAAGATTTTTCAATAAAAAATATTTGGATTCAATCTCCATCCACTCTCTCTCCCTAAAAAAAGTAGGATCAAGATTTCTATATTTTAATAAAAATAAATCTAAATAGCCCATCGATCCATCAAAGCCATACCCCTATTTGTTAATTGTAAATTAACAAAATTTACGTGAGATCGTTTAATTGAGTTAGATGGATTTAAATTGCAAAATCAAATAAATGGAGTAAGTTTGAGTCAAATAAACTGTTTAAGTCATCTAAATTATTTGGCACTCTAACAGGATATCTCAATTTTAATATGATCTCTTATTAATTTTGCAATTATATCGTATCTTTTAAATTCAAGCAATTATAACATACTTTTTAAATGTTTGCAATTGTAACATATGAATTTTCTTTTTGACCTGTTTTTTTTTTTTCACCAAAAACTTAAATTAACTTGTTTATTTTATTTTCAATATTCCACGTAGACATTGTTCTAGAGTTCTCAAAAGGTGCATATTGGTTGAGAAAAACCCGAAAAAATGCGTTATAGTTGCAAAATTAATGAAAAATTATGCAAAAATTCTCAATTTACCATTTGAAATTCATCACAGAAAAACAAAAACTCGACCCAGCAAAAACCATTGATAGCCTGCCACGTCACCATTTTGCGTCTCCTCCCCAAATTAAAAAATTTAAAAATAATAATAATATTAATCCGCATAAAATATAAAAAAAAGAGTTCGCAGTAAACAAATTTTTTATATTATTTTAAATTTTTTTGGATGATGCAACAACCAAGCTCCGCCATCCTGTTCCTGTCTCTCTCTCTCTCTCATCAATTTTTAACCTTTTGGAATTGGAGCCATTGGATTTTCATTTTCCCCCAATTTCTCAACCCTAATCTCCGACAAAAAATCTTCCGTTTGCCTTATCAACTCCACGCCCCGTATTTGATTACTCCGATCACCGATTTTCGGCAGTTCCA